>JAWPHD010020130.1:0-33000 GCA_037043455.1 Cyrtodaria siliqua | reverse complement strand
TGGCTGTTTTGACCGAAAACGTAGAAATAAAAGTCGAAAGGAAATTTAGCATTAAAGGACCACAGTCAACCACAAAAACGCAAAAGAAGCAAACAACAATTAGAAAGATGAACAAAAGGCAATATGTGACATCATAAAAATAAAAGGGTTGACAATAGGGCTACCGCCTTGGAACGGTCAGTCACATGGCGCTAGGGTTTAAACCCGGTTCTAGGGTGCATGAAACCTCACTCTTACCCTATTGCCATCCCAGTACAATGGGGTGACGAGTCGTCCGTCGTCCGTCCGTCGTCCTTCCGTCGTTATGCCTTATTAGTGCAATAGGGACTTCATTATTAATCGTAAATCGGATCAGTAACACCAGAGTTATGGCCCTGTTTTTTTCTGAAAAATGCCATTTTCTGCCTTGTGACCACTCTAGCACCTTCATTTACTATTTGACCTTTATCAAACTTGCATATATTGTTAATAGCAATGAAAGCTCGGACAAGTTTGAAAATCAGCCAGATCGGATCAGTAACACAAGAGTAGTTATGGCCATTGTTTTTTTCCCCTGAAAAATGCCATTGTCTGCCTTGTGAACACTAGCACCTTCATGTATTGTTTGATCTTTACCAAGCTTGCAGAGATTGTTAGTAGTAATAAAATCTTGGATGAGTTCGAAAAAAGCCAGATCGGACAATTTATGCCGGAGTTATGGCCCTTGTTTTTGCTAAATAATGCCATTTTCTGCCTTGTGAACACTCTAGCACCTTCATTTATTATTTGATCTTTACCAAACTTGCAAAGATTGTTATCATCAATAAAAACTCGGACGAGTTCGAAAATCAGCCAAATGGGATTAGTAACAGCAGAGGTATGGCCCTTATTTTTCTTTTAAAAAAGCTATATTCTGCCTTGTCAGAACACTCTAGCACCTTCATTGATTATTTTATCTTTACTAAACTTACACAGATTGTTAATATCAATGTAAGCTCGATTTTTTTTTTAAAACAGCCAAATCGTATTAGTAACACCTGAGTTACGGCCCTTGATTTAGTTAAAAATGCTGTATTTTGCCTCATTGAAACGATAGGGCTTTCATTTGGCCAGATTTTAATGAACTCTGCAGGGATGATCAGTACCAAATATACTTATGTATATCGTCACCTTGTTCCAGTTGAATGATTTGTTGCAGATCAGTACCAGGCCTAGTGGTGCATATCATCAATATGTTCCGCTTGAATGATTTTGGCTGAGTTATGGCCCTTTAAAGGTTTTACTACACAAACTTTATCTGGACTATTTCTCTTAAATCCTTGGCAGGATTTCAACGAAACTTTGCAGAGATGATCAGTACCAAGCTTAGTTATGCATGGCATCGCCGTATTTCGGTTGAAATATTATTGGCGGAGGTATGGCCCTTTAAATGTTTTAATACACACATTTTGGTCGGACTAATTCTCCTGAATAGCCTGGCCGGATTTCAGTGAAACTTCCCAGGCACGATCAGTACCAGGCCTAGTTGTGCATGTCATGGTTTCAATACACACACTTTATCCAGACTAGTCTCTTCTGATCTCTTGACCGAATTTCAACGGATTTTGGCAGGGGTGATGAGTACCAAGCCTAGTTGCGCCTATCATCGCCGTGTTCTGGTTGAATGAGTTATGGCCTAATATACAAACACTTTATCCAGACAGTTTGTCCTGAACCCCTGGCTGGATTTCAGTGAAACTTAGCAGGAATGATCAGTACCAAGCCTAGTTGCGAATGTTTTTGTCGTGTTCCCCATCAGAGACTCCATATAGCCAGTAGAGCGATACAGGCCCTATTGGGCCTCTTGTTATTGTTTTAGTGATAATGTTATTGAAAAGGCTTCTCTAACAATAAATTGGAATTGAATGTTGTTTAACGGCTCATCAACACAGTATAGGTTATTTAGGGCCGCCCCAGAGAGAGGTGAAGGATACATAGGAATCCGGGAACCTGCCCTACTCTTATTATCGAATAGATTCCTATGGTTCTTTAACGTGCTCGGAGGATAGACCGATACACGTGACCGCCCGGTTTACGTCCCCATCCGACGGACGAGGCTAAGGTAAAGTGAGACTGAGTATTCGTTTGTGCAAATCAGTCATTACGTGGTCCGAGTATTAACTTTCATACCCCATCCAACCACTTCTCCACGAAGCGAAAACGTGGTTGGCTGGAGTATAAAACCTTAATATCGGTTCAAAAGTTTGCAAATTGTTAAATTAAAACATTTAACATGTAATTTTAAACAGGTTATCACATTATTATTTTCAGTAAAAAACTGTTTTTAAACGTATTTTATTGGCGAAATGTCCTTTATTAAATCCTGATAATATAAACGTTCCCATCGCTTAATGGTATTAATGCGGGACCATGTAATATTTCTAATTAATAATTGTATCTACTATAAATATGTTAAGCCTTTGTATTCAGTTCTAACATTCATCAATAACTTCTTATAAAACGTGTGATTTCAAAACTCGTATTTTCTACTTACAGAATTAATAATATATTATAATTGCGTGCTACCTGTGTATATAAAACTTTTCCTTTGAAGGAAATGATATAAAGTAGAAATAAATCATTTTATATGAGTTTATATAACGCATAACGACAGAAAACAGAAATAACTGATTTAATACGAGTTTATAGTTGGCTTATTAAAGGTATAAATAAATATTTTACGCAGTAAAACTAATAAACATAAGGCGCAAAACAATATCTACGTCTGGCTTTTGTGATTTGAATTACTGGAATAAAAGTAGTTTTAATATAAGGTAAACACGTAAACAATCACAACGTTGGCAAACACAAGTAATTTGAAATAACTGATTTATATTATTAATATCAGCAGAATATAATAGTATTCCCATTCGATTTAATGATCGTATAAGTTAATACATTAGATGGATGTGTACTATTGACTTTAATAAACAAGTTAGATTAAATGAATGATACGAAGCTAAGATATCATTTATCACTTAACACCCATGCCAAGCGAAAGTTTCACTTTAATGTTTTCGATATACATATTTTCACGGCGCCATTTCCTAAGAGTGACGTCAGATATGCTATGCGGCTTAACTATATGGGTGCGTTTAGAGTTCTCCCATCGGTTACTGAAAGTACTCTGATGACCATCGGTCACCGTCTTTGGTTCGCCGATAGGTAGAACGTTGGTAACCAATCTTCCCGTGCCTCTACACCAGAGCATATAAGGTCTTGCACGTCAGTTAAATCTTTTTCAGACAGTTATATAAAGTGGATAAAATGTACTGTATAACTGACCCTTGTCTTGACATCAATATCAAGTACTTTGATGGAGGATGAAATAAATGTAACCATGTTTATGTTGAGAACTAGTTTTTCAAAAAATGTGTTTGAATTCATTTTGTCACTTACATGCGTTTTATTTAGCTTTACAACACTTGTATCTTTCACGCTGGTGCCTTTTCCCGGGATGTCAGGTGGTTCCCGACCTTACCTCGCGGGGGAACGCACTGAGGTGTATAGTTACCAGTGATAGTTTTTATTAAATTGTAAGTCGCATGCATATAGGACAAGTAAAATATAGTTTCTCAACAACTTGTACTTACATATATTGTAAACGGCACTCGCTTACGTTTTTTTTCAATTGCATTTGTTAAATGTTACTCTAAGTATAGTATTAATAATTTATGCTTACTAATTTTTTAAATAACATACAAACTCTTCTCCCATGGACATAACAAATCACCAGTGTTTTCAACGGACATGAGCAGTACTGTGTGTGATATATATTGGACATGAACAGTGACAGTGTTTTTTTTTCATAGTGAGCTTTTTTTAATTATTCCAGTAATCTCGTCTTCTCTTCTGTTTACGAGTGCCGTCCAGATGACTGTCTACACCACCTGGTTCTTAATTGTAAATAAATAAATATTTATGAAAAAAAAAATTACATTGTTTTCGTTAAACTTTTTATTGAATCACAATATAGGTTTTTATTTTTAGGGAACACTTTTGTTTCCATTATCAAAATCGTTGTGTTGCAATAAACTTGTATATATATATTTGCTTTGTAACTTTGTAAAGAGGGCCTCAGGGAAGATAAGTATTTTTACTGACTTAAAATAAAGTCAATTCAATCAATTCAATGATGCCGATGGGAGAACGCACCCAATACAGACCTTAAGCTACCAATAGACCCCACGCCCCTCCATCACGTACCCCCATTACCCACACACAGCAGTGGGAATTTTGAAGGGTATACATTTCTGAAAGGGTATCGCATTTGCTGCAAAATGAAGTATGTTTTACAACTGGGATTTATATTAAAAGTTACCCAAATGACTATTATTACAGTCCCAAGCGTTCTTTCCATCAGCTGCACCTAATGGTAATTTTTTGTTGAAATTACTGAAGCCGAAAACTTAAGTTATTGAGCGGAAATCGATTTATGTTTGTAGTTACAGTGACCTCGATCTTCCATCAAATGACTCCGAACAACAACCACAATTTTCCTTCCCATAATTAAGCTGTTGACGTTTCGTTAAAAGCCACCAAGGGAAACCAAAGTTATTGAGCTAACCCAATTATGTTTCTGTTTATAGTAATAGTGATCTTGACCGCTGACCAAATGACGCGAATACAATCTCTATGTTCCTTTCCATGAGCCGCACCTTGAGGTAAAGTTTTGTAAAATGCCCTCAAGGGAAACTAAAGGACTGAGCGAAAACCACTTCCTTAGCATTACCCTATTTGTCCAATTCGTCAAATAGTTGAAAATATATAGTCCATACTCTAGTGTACCTAGTCCTTTAGCACGTCTTGTTGGTTAAAAGGCGGAGGGACTGTAATCCTTTGAACCACACACACACACACTCACACACTCACGCACGCACAAACACACGCGCGCGCGCGCACACACACACACACACACACACACACACACACACACTTCATTATTTCATTGTTGTTTAAACAGTTAATAAGTACATTATGTACCTGGCAATGTTCTGTTTAACACACTATATTAGGCTACAGACATGAAGTAACACTATATTGGACTGACTGAGATGTAGCACGCCAATTACGAATACTCGATAATTCCGAGTTATCGGCACGCCATTTGCGAATTCGTAACTGGAATTAATTTCAAATAACATTTTTTCATGATATATGTGATTAAAATTATAAAAAGAACAGTATTTAAACAAAATACAATGTATAGTTACATTTTAAACTGGAAAAACACAATAAAACTGAGGAAATGCGTAAATTTCGTCGCTGCGTTTTTCGGACGTTTTTGCACGATTTCTGTGTTGTTTTACTGCAAGAGGTCGGTGATGTACGTCACAATTTCTGATGATTATTTAAACCCTTTATTTACCTTATCATTGCTTAAATAAAATAGTAATAAATCGAGTCTTGTGTTTGAAAGGGGACAAAGTAGATAGACTATATAGTAATAAAGTCCTGGTTTGAATTATGTACATGCTTTATTACAAAAGTGACCATCAATATGTTGCCTATTAAAATATCAACAGGGACATCTCATGTTCTCCGTGATAATATCGAGTTGCAAGAGGGTTCCTCTACATTCAAGTTCGTCTACTTTATGTTATGAAAAAGGATGAAGGAATTATGTTTGTTTAAATCAGAGACGTAATACCATACATGACCTCTGGTCAAATTAAATTGATTCTTATCACACGACCTGTTGGCAAACTAAATTGATTGATTCTGTTTGTAGTTTGTCTTGCGTAACAGATCTAGGATTTAAAAATAAAATGACGGAAAGGTCAGTTGCATGCTCGTCTCCATCTATGTATTTGTGTTTAACAAAAGTATTGGAACAGGTCAAAGCACCAGTACGCACCAATAAGATCCATATGGTTAATGCCATTCAGTCATTGTACATAATGACGGTGTCTACTTGTAACAGTGAGCTTAATGCTCATATTTACAGTGCTGTATCAGACACCTAGCACTACCCTTTATATTATTAAGGCACATATAAAATATAAAAGTTAATTATTTTTCACCGATAATGTTACACCAGAGCTGGGATGATATTTGAGCCAGTATTTTATCGATTTCATTGAATCAACTGTTTAACAGTATAGGTTATTCAGAGCTGCATCAGAGGGAAAATGGTCACCAATAATATAAATCAGATGCATCAATGTTATTAATCACTGATAAATTAAACCGTTGCACCGGTCTGAAAAAACACCGATGTATCGACCATATACCGATGTAGCGGTATAATGTATTTGGTGCAGCAATATATCTTTTGATTTAAACATATTTTATTGCCATATAATATGTGAACGGGTTGGGACACAAGTTCTAACAACATTAGTTACGGCCCTTTCCAATACAATATATTACAAAAATGTACATGGCTAAGTTAGTAGTTACATAGTATATATACACATTGTTGGTTTAACAATTATCATATACTTGAATATACCTGAGATCAGTTCCATTAGTTGTTGTCAAATATGGTATAGAGAAAAGAGATAGGAAGAAGCAAGGTCGTGATAGCAGAAAGCGAGATTATAGACATTCAGTACAGTGAGTCAGAGCAGTATGCACCCTTTGTAAGAACTTGGTAAAATGTGCTAGTTTGTAAAGCGCTTGGTTTTGCTAATGTATTTTTTGGAAAGCATTAAAAATTAATGTATTTTCTTCATCTCTGAGTTGTTCTTGACCGAAAAGCAAAGTGTTTACACTGAGCGGATGAAAACGTCGAGTGGATTGAAATAGAGTAAGTCGTTGTATGTGAAATATATTACAATTAAACATAAAATGTTCTGCATCTTCTATTACATGTCCGCATTTTGTCGTAAATGATTTGTATAAAGATTGCTACATGCATTACGAATTCTCGCGTGTATAACGGCAAGTGGTCGCGGACCATGTAAGAAGAAACTAGGAACTGTAGGGCTAACATATATTAAGCTTTTAAGTTTGCGTTTAAAGATAGCAAGAGATTCGGAGTTTCTAATTTCGACTGGTAAGTTATTCCACAGAGTAAAGGATGATGGTACAAATGATCTGGGAAAAAATCCGTTCTTCTTGCCATTGTCTCATAGTTGTTATTGTTTCTTAGGTTATAAGGGCTATTTTCCTGGACAACCGTTAGTAACATAAGGAGGCATTATGCCGTTATTGACTTTATAAACAATGGCAAGTTTTTGTGGTGTACGTCTATCGGATAATGAGAGCCATCCGATTTCAGATAATAATTTTTGTATTGATACTGATCTTGTTAATCCAGTAACAATCCGTGCGGCCTCATATTGGAGTTTTTCAAGCTTTTCTCGATCGTAGACAGAACACCCATCCCACACAATAGATGCGTATTCTAAGATGGGACGCATGTATGATAGGTAAATCTGATTAAGTGTTTTACGATTCAATTTGAATTTTAAAAGTCGCATTACGCCTAAAACTTTTGACGCAGAAGCTATTATACTGTTAATGTGTTCATGCCATTTACATATCTTTTAAAACAATCATGTGCCCTGTAAAAAAGTAGCTGTGTACTGGTATTGTTTTACCGGTGCACTGTTTTTACAGTAGTCAAATTTATTACTCTCAGACATAAGTATATGGCAACATAACATTCTTAATTTTGATAATGTAAAAATATAAAAAAGCAAATTGTGAGTCCCTTACTTATGGAAAGCCAAATTAACAAAAACTCAAATTATTGCACCTCTCTTTAGATATTTGAACCGGTTCAAATCATTTATACTGTTGTACAAATAATTTGTATTACGGTTGAAATAATTGGTATTGTCGTTTAAATCACCTGTACCACGGTTTAAATCGTCCAAATTTACAAATTATGGTACAGATTATTGAACCGCGGTACAACTCAGCTATCTGCCTTATAAAATGCATTTCATCATGTGTCTCCGTGGTCGAATGGTTGACAACAGTGAGTTGTATACCTTCGTCTCTCATCGCTGCGGGTTCGAAGCCCACTGGGAGCTCGACTTGTGAGGAAGTGTTGATTCTTACGGATGGCGGAGGGTGTTCAGTACTGGTTCTACCCAGGAAAAGTGTATGGTCTGCCTAAACCACAAAAATCGACCGTAATATATAACCTTACATGTGTTGAAAAGGACGTAAAACAACATACAACCATTATCATTCGGTTGGCTGGTCTCGATAAAATTTGTGTTTTTCTTTTTGTTACTGTCAAATATATAAAATGGCTGCCACAGTGATGATCATTATGCATAGATTTATATTCGGAAAGGTTTAAAAGTAAATCTACAGCTTTTAAGTATATTATTGAAACTAGCACAATATTCCTTGGGAAGGGTCAACTCGGTTTTGTGTTTTTTCATTGCCGTCATTTATTCATGATAGCCGCCATGACCAAAAGTTGGTCAATTTAAAATAAATTTCAAAAGCCATCTCCAAACTCACTTTAACAGGGAGAGAGCATCAAGTATTTTATTTTTTATTTTTTCTTCACATATCTTGATTTGAGCCGCATTTCAAATTATATGTACCGCAGTCAAATTCATTTATGGATATGTTCACTAATTTCACATTTGTACCTCTGAGTGAGTTTCAATTATTTGTACCGCTGTTCAAATGATTTGTTCCGCAGCCTAATTCATTTATGGATATGTTCCATAATTCCATATTTGTACCTCTGAGTTCCAATTATTTGTACCGCTGTTCAAATGATTTGTACCGCAGTCAAATTAATTTATGGATATGTTCCATAATACCACATTTGTACCTCAGTTCCAATTATTTGTACTGCTGTTCAAATGATTTGTACCGCTGTTTAAAGCATTTGTATCGTGGTTTAAATTATTATAACGATGGTCTAATTATTTGAACCACTGTATATATGAATTAAACTGCAGTCTTAGTTTTCGAACTGCAGTACAACTGATTTGAACTACGGTACAAATGATTTGAATAGAGGTTCACATATCTGAGCTTCTGTTCATTTGGCGGCTTCTGTTAAATTGGTGTTCCACCTCAAGATGGTGAACTTTGTGTACACTATTATTGGAATAGGGCGATAAATTATGTTACTGGTCAGATGGAATGATGGACATCGAGCATAATTAACTATAGTCGCCGGTAAAATCCAGTAGTGGACTTATTAAGGTGGCGCAACTTGCACCGATAATATTATATTATTACCGTATATAAATAATATTTTATTGCAAAAATATTTTATTGCTGCATTATAAAATTAGAAGGGGTCATCCTCTCACCAATGATCAATCAAGTTATATAGTTTATAGACAGTGGGTGCAATCCTTCACAAGTTATTGAGCAGAAATGATTGTTCATTATCTGATATAGTGACCTTGACCGTTGACCTAAGGACCCAAATCAATAGGGGTTATCCTCTCACTGAAGACATTCAAGTTATGTTTCAAGACTTTGTGTGAGACCTTTCACAAATTTAACGTAAACAATTTTTTACAAGCTGACCCGAATGAGTGTTACGATGACCATGACAAAGTGATATCTAAGTGATATACGAATGGGTATAACTTGTCAAAATATGCTTCCGCTATGCAATTACACGTGGGATGTTATTTATCGATACCGAATACATGTGTGAAGTTTCCTTCCAATCTGTCAATTGATTTAACAAATATCAGCTTATACGTATTCATATTTTTTACACAGTTTGCCTAAACACAAAAAGCTACATAACCATGCCAATATGATTGTGTTGCTGAGTTGTGCTACTTGTATGTGGCATTATTTCTTTTGTGAAATTTAAATTAAGATAGAGTTACGATTCTCATGTTCTGCAATTCATTGCCCTCTATTATAGCGTTTGAAGTTTCATTGCAGTCTCATTCATGTGAAGTTACGCTCCAGACAAGTGTTATAAGTATAAAACTACAAAGGGCAATAACTCTAATTTAGTTGAAGACAGAGTTACTGTTCTTACACTCTCATTACCTTCTATCATTTATATGAAGTTTCATTGCATAAAACTACAAAGGACAATAACTATAATTTGAATGAAGGCAAAAGTTATTGTTCTTGCACTTTGTACTTTCCATTATTGCCCTCTAGCCTTGTGTAAAGTTATCAATGCAATACCTTCAGTAGTTATAAAGTTAGGCTCCAGACAAGAATTCTAAGTATAAAATTACAAAGGGCAATAACTCTAGTTTGAATGAAGACAGGTACGGTTCTTGCGCTTTGCACTTCCTCTTATTGCCCTCTATCATTGTGTGAGTGTGAAGTTTCAATGCAGTCCCATAAGTACTTCTGAAGTTATGCTCCGGACAAGAATTATAAGTATAAAATAACAAAGGGTAATAACTCTAGTTTGAAGTAAGAAAGAGTTACAGTTCTTGTGCTCTGTACTTTCTCTCATTGCCCTCTACCATTGTGTAAAGTTTCAATGCAATATTTCCGGAGTTATGTACCGGACAAGAATTGTAAGTATAACATAACAAAGGGCGACAACTCTAGTTTGAATGAAGACACAGTTCCTGCACTTCTTCTCATTGCCCTCTATCATTGTGTGAAGTACAATGCAATCCCATAAGTACTTTTGAAGTTACACTCCGGACAAGAAAGTGTGACGGACAATGCGGCGACTATATGCTCCCCTGAAATTTTTCGAGGAGCATAAAAATGTGATGGGACATGACGCGACACAACAAAGGGAAAACTATATATACCGGTAAGGACTTTTTAATCAGGGTAAAACTAATTATGGATTGATGATTGCAGGGGGTGTCAACATTTTGGTTAAAGTTTTGATGCCCGAAAGAAACAATGAAAATTTGTTTAGTCAATGCATTGCATTTAAACAAACTGAAATTATTTATATTTTACATAAGGCCACATAAAAACATATGTGTGGTACAGGTAACCCGACCGACCCTATTTTAAGGGGCCGACCCTAAAACTTTTTATGCAAAAATTAAAAAAGAAATTGTTGATAATGCAAAAAAATCGAACTCAAGGTATAGTAATTTAACATATTAAATTCATTATCAGAATTGAATTTATTATAGAGAAAAACAACAAAAAACTACCTACCCTATTTTTTTCCCAGTGTTACCTCAACCACACATATTATTTTGCATGGCCTAATCAAGGTTCATACAAGATGATTTGGCAGAATTTTCTGACACTCCGTCTCTGTGTGGTGAACCTTCTGACCGATGTTTTTTTTATCCAATCGTTCATTGCTTAATTATGGCCCAGTGTGTGTGTGTCATTAGCTAGGTTGTTGCAGCTGGATCCTACATCCACTAGGTGAGGTGAGACCTAAATCCGCTACGTGGGTTGGACAATTGTGGGTAGCGTTCCTTGCACCCCCGCCTAGTGACAGCCTGCTGATAAGTTACAACCAAGCAAGGCTGCCTCCTGACCTCTCCACTGGGTGCACAATACACAGTTCCCGTGTGTCTGCCAGGTTTACACAATCTGAGAACTCCATATTATGCACCCCTAACAGGTACGGAGAGGCCTCCCGTGCTCTACAGGTTGTTTGCTGGCCTTTTCCTTATCTCTACGTCCTTGCCCCCTTCATCGCGCTGGTGATAATGGTGGTGCTGTGTTTGTGATGTGGCAATGTGAAGATGTTGTAGTCTGCGTTGATAGTCCCTCCACTGAAGTGCTGCCCTCTGCGTCAGTCTTCTTCTGCTACGCTGTATGTGAGAGGTGTGAAAAGCACGTCCTCTCCCATCGGCTTTCGAGACGAAAATGAGATTAGATGATGATCATGAATTTTGGCCCAGACATGAAACCGGGTACATAAATTGAGATTTGACCTTCTCTGCAACCTTGATCCAAGATTGGTGGGAGTTGTAGGTCTCCATAACCATGTGATAAACCTTTCTTCCAAATATCAAGTTAGAGCTGGACACACGTTTGACCTTTGCAGCGACCTTGATCCTAGGTTGGCTGATGTAGGACGCGACACTCCGCCTTCATGTGGTGAACCTTTTTGCCCTGTAATTGTTTGATCCAATCATTCATTGCATACTTAAGGCCTGGACATGAAATGGGGACATGTGTATGTTGACCTTCCCTGTGCCAGACACTAGACTGGCTGTGTACTCGACATAGTCTTTACAAGATGAACATTTTTTGATCCAATATTTTATTGCTGAGTTACAGTTTGACCCTTAGTTGAAAGAAGTTGTATGCGACACAGCTTCTCGTTGTGGCAAACCTTTGATCTCTTCCTTCATTGTTGAGTAATGGCTCAGACATGCGTTTGACCGTTGAAACCAGACGTCACCTATATTTCAAATATACCGTGTGCCTTTACTTACACCACACGGTATTTAAATGATACATTAAACATTAGCAGCCTGTTCTCTTCTCTCGATTGAAAATAAAGAAACATGTATGACAATAACTATTTTGACAATTATTTCTACTTAAACAGATATGTTCTCCGAGAACCATTTTAATAAACAATTTCTAAGGTACATGCTTCTCAACGTACTAGGTTTTCGGGAGACTTTGTATTCCAGTTGACGACTTTAAACTCCGTAAATAACTAAAAACTACTCCATCCGTTACGTAACGTTACCAAAACACTTTTTCGAACGTTTATTATCGTTATCTTGATCTATTTCAAAAACGTTTCTGAGACAAAGATTATCAGAATCTAACTTCTATGGTGACTTGATTGGTAAACTTTGCCAGCTCCTTGGTCACGATCATTTTTATACAATTTGTATCCAACTTATTAGACAATTTGTCATACACTATAATCGTTCAACACACTGCATGTTTAGTCGTTGACCCATTTATATTTAGCAGCCATGCTTTCTTGTCTGATTTTGCTATGCCCGACTGATAATGAAGACAGACGATGACGTCGACCTAAATCCTTAGTTGTTACGGTTTGGCATTAATTTAGTCAAGCACATAACGGGTTATTCTCGGGTTATTCTCTTGTTTCTCTGACAAATCACTGAGTACGTACTTTGTGTCTTTTTATGGTTTAGTGTTTTAATATCCAAATATACATGAGCGTCTTGCTGTTTGACTTATATTACCTACTCATGCTGCCTAGTTAGTTTGAGCACGATGCGTCCTTTATACCATTGACCATTCTAAGACAATACCCCTGTTTATGGAAAGCCTCGGCTGCCTTCTGTTGGCCTTTTGCATTTTGTGCAGTACGCTTTGTCAGTCGTTTCGTGCATTTTCTAAGTTGTTATGTGCATTTTCTAAGTTGTGATGTGCATTTCGTAAGTTGTTATGTGCATTTCATAAGTTGTTGTGTGCATTTTCTAAGTTGTCCTGTGCATTTTCTAAATTGTTATGTGCATTTAGTAAGTTGTTATGTGCATTTTATATGTTGTCATGTGCATTTTCTAAGTTGTCCTGTGCATTTTCTAAGTTGTTATGTGCATTTTGCAAGTCGTCTTGTACATTTTCTAAGTTGTTATGTGCATTTTCTAAGTTGTGATTTTCGTAAGTTGTTATGTGCATTTTCTAAGTTGTCCTGTGCATTTCGTAAGTTGCTATGTGCATTTTCTAAGTTGTCCTGTGCATTTAGTAAGTTGTTACGTGCATTTTATATGTTGTCATGTGCATTTTCTAAGTTGTTATGTGCATTTAGTAAGTTGTTATGTGCATTTTATATGTTGTCATGTGCATTTTCTAAGTTGTCCTGTGCATTTTCTAAGTTGTTATGTGCATTTTGCAAATCGTCTTGTGCATTTTCTAAGTTTTTATGTGCATTTATTAAGTTGTGATTTTCGTAAGTTGTTATGTGCATTTTCTAAGTTGTCCTGTGCATTTCGTAAGTTGCTATGTGCATTTTCTAAGTTGTCCTGTGCATTTAGTAAGTTGTTATGTGCATTTTCTAAGTTGTTATGTGCATTTTCTAAGTTGTCCTGTGCATTTCGTAAGTTGTTACGTGCATATTGTAAGTTGTTATGTGCATTTTCTAAGTTGTCCTGTGCATTTCGTAAGTCGTTATGTGCATTTTGTAAGTTGTTATGTGCATTTTCTAAGTTGTCCTGTGCATTTCCCAAGTAGTTATGTGCATTTCGTAAGTTGTGATGTGCATTGTTCAAGTTGTGATGTGCATTGTTTAAGTTGTTCTGTGCATTTTCTAAGTTGTTATGTGCTTTTCGTAAGTTGTTATGTGCATATTCTAAGTTGTCTTGTGCATTTTGTAAGTTGTTATGTGCATTTTCTAAGTTGTCCTGTGCATTTCGTAAGTTGTTATGTGCATTTTCTAAGTTGTTATGTGCATTTTCTAAGTTGTTATGTGCTTTTCGTAAGTTGTTATGTGCATATTCTAAGTTGTCTTGTGCATTTTGTAAGTTGTTATGTGAGTTTTCTAAGTTGTCCTGTGCATTTCATAAGTTGTTATGTGCATTTTCTAAGTTGTTATGTGCATTTTCTAAGTTGTCTTGTGCATTTCCTAAGTTGTTATGTGCATTTCTTAAGTTGTGATGTGCATTGTTTAAGTTGTGATGTGCATTGTTTAAGTTGTTCTGTGCATATTCTAAGTTGTTATGTGCATTTTTTAAGTTGTTATGTGCTTTTCGTAAGTTGTTATGTGCATATTCTAAGTTGTCTTGTGCATTTTCTAAGTTGTTATGTGCATTTTCTAAGTTGTTATGTGCGTTTCGTAAGTTGTTATGTGCATTTTCTAAGTTGTCCTGTGCATTTTCTAAATTGTTATGTGCATTTAGTAAGTTGTTATGTGCATTTTATATGTTGTCATGTGCATTTTCTAAGTTGTCCTGTGCATTTTCTAAGTTGTTATGTGCATTTTGCAAGTCGTCTTGTGCATTTTCTAAGTTGTTATGTGCATTTTCTAAGTTGTGATTTTCGTAAGTTGTTATGTGCATTTTCTAAGTTGTCCTGTGCATTTCGTAAGTTGCTATGTGCATTTTCTAAGTTGTCCTGTGCATTTAGTAAGTTGTTACGTGCATTTTATATGTTGTCATGTGCATTTTCTAAGTTGTTATGTGCATTTAGTAAGTTGTTATGTGCATTTTATATGTTGTCATGTGCATTTTCTAAGTTGTCCTGTGCATTTTCTAAGTTGTTATGTGCATTTTGCAAATCGTCTTGTGCATTTTCTAAGTTGTTATGTGCATTTTCTAAGTTGTGATTTTCGTAAGTTGTTATGTGCATTTTCTAAGTTGTCCTGTGCATTTCGTAAGTTGCTATGTGCATTTTCTAAGTTGTCCTGTGCATTTGTTAAGTTGTTATGTGCATTTTCTAAGTTGTTATGTGCATTTTCTAAGTTGTCCTGTGCATTTCGTAAGTTGTTATGTGCATATTGTAAGTTGTTATGTGCATTTTCTAAGTTGTCCTGTGCATTTCGTAAGTCGTTATGTGCATTTTGTAAGTTGTTATGTGCATTTTCTAAGTTGTCCTGTGCATTTCCTAAGTAGTTATGTGCATTTCGTAAGTTGTGATGTGCATTGTTCAAGTTGTGATGTGCATTGTTTAAGTTGTTCTGTGCATTTTCTAAGTTGTTATGTGCTTTTCGTAAGTTGTTATGTGCATATTCTAAGTTGTCTTGTGCATTTTGTAAGTTGTTATGTGCATTTTCTAAGTTGTCCTGTGCATTTCGTAAGTTGTTATGTGCATTTTCTAAGTTGTTATGTGCATTTTCTAAGTTGTTATGTGCTTTTCGTAAGTTGTTATGTGCATATTCTAAGTTGTCTTGTGAATTTTGTAAGTTGTTATGTGAGTTTTCTAAGTTGTCCTGTGCATTTCATAAGTTGTTATGTGCATTTTCTAAGTTGTTATGTGCATTTTCTAAGTTGTCTTGTGCATTTCCTAAGTTGTTATGTGCATTTCTTAAGTTGTGATGTGCATTGTTTAAGTTGTGATGTGCATTGTTTAAGTTGTTCTGTGCATATTCTAAGTTGTTATGTGCATTTTTTAAGTTGTTATGTGCTTTTCGTAAGTTGTTATGTGCATATTCTAAGTTGTCTTGTGCATTTTCTAAGTTGTTATGTGCATTTTCTAAGTTGTTATGTGCGTTTCGTAAGTTGTTATGTAGATTTAGTAAGTTGTTATGTGCATTTCGTAAGTTGTCTTGTGCAAACTACAAGTCGTCGTTAAGTAGACTTTTTATCGGAATAGGTTTTGAATGAAACACCGGTAGAAATGGCGGCTCCAGGAGCGAACGATCTGCTCTGCATACTTTAACAAAATTGGGTTAGGGAAATTATACAATACATTCTTAGAACAGAAAATTGATTTCAAAATGTGTAAGGGATTGTCTGACGTGCAGTTAATAAATCTTGGTCTGAAAACAATAGATCACAATAGGCAGTATCAGGAGGTGTGGTACAGGTGGCCGTGGGTACGGAAGATAAGGGGAGGGACCGGAAGACAAGGGTAGGGTCGGAAGACAAGAAGACGGGAGTCGGGAGAGAAAGGGGCGTGAGGTTTTTAAAATAGCAAGTTTGTAAAAAAATAAAATGAATTATCATAGTTTGAGAGTCGTTTTGGGTAAATCAGTCTATATCCTATCAAAATCCATAATTGACCATTATCTTGTCTGCCGTACACGTTCTGTCTCCACGATAGATACGTTTATAGAGTGTGTCCCCTGTTTATCAGTACTCTGAGAGAGAAGAGAGAAAAGGGGGCGGAGAAGGGAGATAAGGGAGGGAGAAGGGAGAAATGGGGGAGGGAGGAGGGAGAAGACGACCTCACGTAGCCCCTACCCATCAGTGTGGGAACTAACAAATAATAATAATAATAAATTGAAAAATATATTTAAATAAAAGTAATATTAACGTGCTATTTGTTGAAAACAAACATATTTTAAGTTTTCCTGAAAAAAGTCCCAGAGTATTTAAAATATGTTTGTTTTCAACAAATAACACGTGAAGTCCAGACTCTATTGAACCTTTACCTTTAGGACGTCCTATTGGTCAAAAGATGGAGGGCTATAAACCTTAGGACTACACACAAAGACAAACAAATAACACGTTATTTTTTCTTTTTTTTTTTTTTTTTTTTCAGACCAAGATTTATTAACTCCACGTCAGACAATCCCTTAAACATTTTGAAATCAGTTTTATGTTCTAAGAATTTATTGTATAATGTACCTAGCCCAATTTCTTTTATCTAGGTAGAGCATAGCGTCCGCTCCTGGAGCCGCCATTTCTACCGGTGTTTCCTTCAAAACTTATTCCGATAAAAAGTCTACTTAACGACGACTTGTAGTTTGCACAAGACAACTTACGAAATGTACATAACAACTTATGAAATGCACAAGACAACTTAGAAAACGCACATAACAACTTAGAAAATGCACAAAACAACTTAGAAAATGCACAAGGCAACTTAGAATATGCACATAACAACCTACGAAATGCACATAACAACTTACGAAATGCACATAACAACTTAAAAAATGCACTAGACAACTTAGAATATGCACATAACAACCTACGAAATGCACATAACAACTTACTAAATGTACATAACAACTTATGAAACGCACATAATAACAACTTAGAAAATGCACAAGACAACTTAGAATATGCACATAACAACCTACTAAATGCACATAACAACTTACTAAATGTACATAACAACTTGGAAAATGCACATAACAACTTACGAAATGCACATAACAACTTAGAAAATGCACAAGACAACTTAGAAAATGCACAAAACAACCTACGAAATGCACATAACAACTTAGAAAATGCACAAGACAACTTGGAAAATGCACATGACAACTTAGAAAATGCACAAGACAACTTAGAAAATGCACATGACAACCTAGAAAATGCACATAACAAATTACTAAATGCACATAACAACTTACTAAATGCACATAACAACTTAGAAAATGTACAGGACAACTTAGGAAGCGTACTGCACAAAATGCAAAAGGCCAACAGAAGGCAGCCGAAGCTTTCCATACCTGTTGGCAACACTTTTGTCTGCAGTTTTGTGTTGTTGCGCCCTCAATGGTTTAGTCTCTTCTTACTCTGGCTTCTGCCAAGTCACTGAGTACCTTCTTGGTGGCTTTCTATGCTACTGTTTTCTTTTGTATTTATATATTCACGAGCATCTTTGTGTTTTATTTGTATTGCCTATTAATGCTGCCTTAGTACATAATAGTTCATGATGGGGATTTCTTTATTTACACCGACCCGTTTTATTGGGATGACAGTAGGGTAAGTGTGAGGTTTGGTGCACCCTATAACCTGGTTTAAACCCCCAGCAGCCTGTTTGCCAGTGCCGCTGACCATCCCAAGGCGGTAGCCCTATTGTTAACCATGTTTGTGTGTGTGACGTCATATGCCTTTATTCTTTGTTAACATTCATGTGTGTCCTTTTTGCGTGTTTTGGGGTTAATGTGTTCTGTGAAAGCTGCATTTCCTGTTCGACTTTTATACTTATTTTAATGGTGTCGCTTACTTTGCTGATTATCCTTGCATGTCTTGTTTGCTTTAAATGTGTTTGGATAACTGTAACATATATACATGCATATATGTAAATATAATTTGTTGGTGTGACATGAACGATTGCATGATTGTGTGATTGAATCTCCTAATATCATTCGATTAAGCAATACACAGCATAAGTTTCGAGACGTATTTCCAACATACACCTCCATTATGAAATAATTGCATCATACAAACCAATGGATTAATTGCATCGTACAAACCAATGGATTAATTGCATCATACAAACCAATGGATTAATTGCATCATACAAACCAATCAATTAGTTTGAATTGTTTTGTGTAATGAATTGAACGGTTATATTTGCTTTGGTCTATGAGTGTCGACAAAGAGGAACACTTAGTTTTTACCGTAGTATACAAAATCGATATACTGTTATCTTAGATATGTATTTAATTTCAAAAGAATAAATGAGTTTAGTATACAACCAATTTTGCCAGATGTAAAAGAGTATGAAAGTGGACCTTTGGAAACGGCCGAACACGATAAATACGAAATATTGCAGTCTCGGTTTGATTGAGACTGTAGTATCATTTGATTGCTATATACAATATTGTATATAAGAATCATATACGTATCATATGATAATCATAGATCTAATCTATCGGGATGGTAACGTTTGATGTCTGTCTTCAACCTAATCTAGATCTTTCCTGTTCTAAACATTCTAATTTTAATGTCCATCGTTTTAAATAGACGAGCTATCAATCGCATATTTAACAAACTACCAGAACACTGTTTTAATTTAAAATGTGTAATATTTAACCGAAAGCGGCCTTTTGCAACTTAAAGTTCCAAGGCGGTCCCCCTATTGTCAACCCGTTTATGTGTTGTGTTGTTGCATACTTTTTTTCTCCTTGTAATTGTTTTTCAATTTTGAATGCTTACATTTTGAATTTTGTTGGGTGACTGTGTCCTTGGAATGCGTAATTTCATGTTCGAATATCGCTTAAGCCGGTGCTAGGAGGCGTGAGAGTTGCTGAATCTTATAATTACCTCTCGTGAACAAACTCAATAAAACCGAGTCTGCTACTTTTCTGTCTTGTTTCCGTTGTTGCTACCAAGGAATCCCCTTTTAAGTATTTATTGACAGTCACACTAGCGTTTTGTTTAGTGCTGTGTGGCGGCCGTAAAAAGTCGCCCCGACTACAAATCATTATTATGATTATTTACTGGTCCTTTGGGATCATCAAGCCTATTCTAGGTTGCTTTAAAGTAGAATATCGCTTAAGCCGGTGCTAGGAGGCATGAGAGGTGTTGCATCTTATAATTACCTCTCATGAACAAACTCAATAAAACAGAGTCTGCTACTTTTCTCTCTTATTTGTGTTCGTTGCTTCCAAGGGATCATATTTTCGGTATTTATTATATTCCTACTTTTAAATGAGACTGTTTGAAGAACGTTGCAGTTTAGTTATACATTAAATATTACACAATGTTGACATATTTGCTCTCGTTTCTCGTGAAACCACCCTGATCTTACAGCGATAAGAAAATGTGATATTACTAGCTGATTAGTTTGCTTCCGGAATGTAATTAATGCTAAACAATGAGATATCGTAGCGGATTTCCTGATTTCCTGATCTTTATCTCTATTCCTTATGGCGTTATAAATATTGATATTTCTCTCTAACTACACTTCGCCGTTTGATATACCTGTACATTTAACCGGGTTGGTACAAAATAAACATGGTGTATCCCGATAAATATTCCATTCGATGTGATTTATTTAAGATATCGTCCGTTCGGTTGATTTGATATGTTCTATTCGATGTGTTTTAGTTGATATATTCCATTTGAAGTGTTTTATTTGACATTCTATATGGTTTATTTGATATATGTATTCAATGTGTTTTATTTGACGTAGTCCATTCGATGTGCTTTATTTGAAATATCCTCTAATCGATGTGAATTATTAGACATATGGTCCATCCGATGTGTAATTTTTGACATATTTCATTCGATGTCCTTTATTGACATATTCCATTTGATGTGTTTTATTTGACATGTATTACATTCGATGTGATTTGTTTGATATATGTTCCATTCGATGTGTTGGTATTGCATTTTTGCAAGTATTATGTTGTTATCTGTTCGCTATATTATATATATATATATACTATGTTCAGTATTGAATTTATTTGTATTATTTTCAGTTAAGTTTAAAAACTCCCGGAGCTGAAATTAAATAAAAAAGTTTAAATTATAATTATTAAATCGTAGACGTAGATGATAAACCGTGTTGCTTTTCTGTTCTTCTAAATTTCAAGAAAGCTGATCATACATGAATTCTACAATACGCAAATGTCAAACATTGTCAGAAGGATTCCTACATCCTTTATATTTTTAAATGGAACTGAATTATAGGACCACGTGCAAGATCTCAAACCGGAAGTCAGAATTATACAGAATTTGCCCTCGAAGAAGATTAATTGATAAGCAGTAACATACGGAGTACAGTGTGTGTGTGTGTGTGTGTGTGTGTGTGTGTGCGTGCGTGCATGCGTGGAGATGATACAGAGTATTCAGTGTATTGGTCAAGGTCATAAGCGCAATATGTTTTGGAGAGAGAGAGAGAGAGAGAGAGAGAGAGAGAGAGAGAGAAGGCGGAGTAGGAAAGGGGAGATGACACAGAATATTCAGTCTATTGGATAAGGTCATTAGAGCAATATGTTGAGCTGCGCCCAGTGCCCCAAACAGTCCGGCTATAAGAATTCGCAAATGAGAACGTCTTCTTCATGAGGTATACATTTGAAGTAAAAGTACAGTTGATCAAATTGTTTCATTGCTAACGAACCGAAATATAACAAAAAAATACTTATGTTTAAAGCAAATGATATATTTGCATCATTCGATTGTTAAACAGTGTCTAAACTATGATGCTGCGTGTTGAAGCTTAAATATAGCTGTATGTATAATACATTGTTGTTGTTCAATAAACGACTAGAACATCAAACAAATACAGATATAGAAAAGTACAAGGAATCTTCTCACCATTGTTAACGATTCTAAATTATCACATCTTCATAGGATGAATTGTTTTCTGCATACACGCACTATACCTAAAGTTTCGGCAGTAATTTCATCGAACGAGACCGACTATTTTATCATATTGTCCTCTGGGTTTGCGGTAGCTTTCTAACGAAATTATCTTTTGTGTGTTTTACAGATGATGGGAACGAAATCAATTTGAGAAAATGCAGCATGACAGAATGAGGAAAACCAATGTGGTTTGTTTCAATTTGAAGATGCATAGCACAAAGTCATCTTAGTGTTCTGTCTTGTACAATGTAATTGATAACGAAAACAAACAGAAGCAATTGATTTAGGTTGTATTGGACGTCAGTGGTGTCATTTTGTTGGTGTTGGTAACTCTACGACGTATGCAACTTATCCAATAAGACCAGACTGAGGTCATTGGTTTTTCCCTGGGTGGTTTTACATTAACATATACTAGTCTAATTGTGTATTCTTTCTATTTCAGCGATAAAACTTAAAATAATATATGTTTAAAACGATTCTGCGATATCACATATGCATCTTATTTCCCTTTTCTGTTTTTGTTGTAAAAGCGTTCGAATTATGATTATGCTCAGTTGTTCAAAATGAGAAAAATGAACATATATAAACCATTGCATAAAAAACACATACTGTAGGTCCTCACTGTACCGCAAACGAAATCAAATGAGCAAATTAAATAGTCATTAATGAAGCGGACAATTAACATCATTACGAGTGTTGCAAAGAACAATGCATATAAGTTATATTGGAGCTCATCGAAAGTCATACAACGGGACAACAAATTATATTGTGAAAAAAAAACACATAAAAAAATAATTTGAAATTCAAACTTAACCAATTTTTCGTTTTAAAACACATATTGGCAATTCTTATGTTCTGGAGTTTCCACATCACATATATTTTAATGAGCAAAACATTGCAAATCAATGATTGTGTACAAGATAGAATATCCCATCAAGAAATAATAAAAGCAAACGCATTTGTATAAAGCATTTATCTCTTTAAAGATCACACTACCAGCTTACTCGATTTACGCTCGACTGGTCCACATGGTGTCAGTATAATGTGACTGGGCGGAATGTATCATGTCCTTTGTCTGAGTCGTGGTATTCCAGGGTGTCAGCACTAATAAACTGAGCATTGAGCTCACCGCTACAAGAAGACACTGTCATTATATGACTGAAAGATTGTTAAAGGAGACGTTAAACCCCATGCATATCTACATACATATTATTTTCAGATCAGCTTCCCGCTAATTATGTAAGTTGCAATACGTTATCAGCTAGGGAGTCCGATGTCGATAATATCCTTCATAATAATGAATTCCTATAAGTATGTGACATTTTGAAATAACAAAAGGAGGCTAAAAATATCGGACAGGGAAAGCAGCATTCAAGGACGACAGTCAACCACAAAACACAAAAACAAACACTCAAACAGACAAACGAAAAGGCAAAAGTAATAAAAAATGCAAACGACATCACAATCACAAAAGGGTTGACAATAGGGCTACCGCCTTGGAACGGTCAGTGACAAAGTAGGCCACTGGGGGTTTAAACCGGTTCTAGGGTGCACCAAACCTCGCACTTACTCTACTGTCATCCCATTAAAACAGGACAGTGTAAATAAAGAAATCCCCGCCATGATCTAAACTCTAACCAACAAGGCAGCATCAATAGGCAATATAAGTAAAACACAAATATGCTCGTGTAAATATAATACAAAAAAACAATAGCCTAGAAAGCCACAATGAAGGTACTCAATGACTTAGCAGAAGCCAGAGCAGTCAGAGAATACACCATTAAGGGCACGACAAGAAAGAACATGGACAAACATCAAACGCCACCGTCCCAATAAGCTTTAGGTAGGCGTCATCATAGGGTCCACAGCCTGTCCGGTCATCGTACAATTAAAGAGGAAAGCATAGTGGCGAACTGTAAAAGGGTCCACCACCAAGCATGCAGTACGTTGCAAAATGATAGGGTCATAACCTCTTTTGATAAACTTTTTAACAAGTTTAACAAAGATAGTATGAAAGTGATCATGACCAAGAATCTTACGAAGTTTATAAATCACATCACCATAGAAGTCAGGTTGTGATAGTCCTTGTCGCAGAAGAGTCCTTAAATTACATTTATATTTGGAAAAAAGATCAGGGTTACGATAATAAAATTTTGCAAAGGTTTTACGAAGTTTATGGTAACGGTAACCCTGATTGAGTAACTTTTTAGTTATACAAAGATTACGAATATTAAAGTCCTCAACTCGAGTACAAGCTCTAGAAAAACGAATAAGTTGAGACAGATACACCCCATAAGAAGTTGCTCGGGGAACATCCCCATCCAAGTGGGGATAATTAACAATGTCAAAATTAAAATCATCTCTCTTGTCATAGATTCTGCTAATTATTTTACCATTTTCAATCGAGAGATCTAAATCAAGAAAAGAAGCGTTATTATCAGATATATTTTCTTTATTAAGCCGAAGTTCTTTAGGATAAATATTATGAACCATAGTTGGAAAGAAAGGGTTGTCAATGTTCAGTATGTCATCCAGATACCGAGAGGTGTCATTAAAAGCTTCAATAACATCTGCCTGGGTATCTGGTGAAAGACTCAACATGAAATCCCTTTCATAGCAAAATAAAAACAATTCTGCGACAAGTGGTGCACAGTTCGTACCCATAGGGATACCAACAATTTGTCTATAAACGGTGGTACCATGCCTGACGAAAATATTATCTAATAGGAAGATGAGTGCTTCACAAACTTCATAGCAAGTCCACATAGTATAATTGTATAATAGAAATGAAATTTTAAAATGACCACCGACTATTGTAACACTTTAGAGTTATGTTTATATTCTGAACTCTAAATAAGTAAAGACGATAGCATAACATAAGGTACATGATCCAAGCCATTAAGCCGAAGGTCTTGATAGGAAAGTGTTCTCGAATACAAACTTCAAACGTCCATTATGAGCCAAAACACTGATGCTAGTAAGGACGTCATATCTAACTCTGTAATATGCATCTGATGGGTTTTGCCAGTGTCTTGTCGTTGTACGCACAAACAACTTGCGCTGTTACAATGGTCAACACATGCAACTCGGACAAAGACGATTAGTATTCCGAAACGTTGGTTGTCAATAAGAAAGTTGTTCTAACATAGACTAATTCCAGATATCATCCAAGAAGGTCACCATACAAGCGGTCTATATTTTCTGTAAATGGTAAATTCTGAACGCATTTTTAAAATCAACATTTCAGTTATATTTAACCTTCTTTTTAACGTTCGCTTCACACGAATTGATACTGAAGGGCAAATAAGCGAAATAGATACCAAATCACTGACATACTGCTTTATTTAGTGGATAAATACTCTTTAAATAACACACTCCCCATTCATTGAAGCATTTGTGTATAATCCACAACCATAATCACTAACTTTACCTAATCGACCGTTTAAAATACGCATATATGTAGACTTGAACATATTTCAATAGCATTGCACGTAGTGATGACCAAAGCCAGAGAAGCATCGGGAAGATAATCGTATTTTTCAATAAAAGCAGTATCACGAACCATTTTCAATTTCTGCAGCTGGATCTGAAATATAGTTATTTTTAAGTTATTGATAGATATCTATAGCTTTTTATATTTTGTACACCGCGGCGGTGGCGAAATGATAAAGCCGTTTTATTCATCTGTGTTATTATTGCTATTTTACTGTGCGTTTTTTTGGTTGCCTGTGGTCATTGAATGCCACATTCCTGTTCGACTTTTATATCTACTTTTAGTATCTCCCTTGCTGGATGTTCAGCTTATAGTGGGTAGTGCTAGGAATGGCCCGGTGTTATGGTCAGGGTCTAAGGCGGGGTATTGCAGTGAGGGAAATATAACTGTGAGCGTTGCCGTCACTGGTGTCCACTCTGGAATACCATGATACCCTACCTATTCACATCATACTGACACCTGGCCGACCAGTCCTAGAACTACTCTTTATATGCTGAGCTCCAGGCAAGGTAATTACTAGTACAAGTTTTGGTATAACGGGGACTGACCTCCTTTATGTGGTCCCGCCTTAATTCCATTAAGCGATGGGAAAGCTTATATTAGCAGGATATTATAACGGATATTTCGACAATAAAACATGTTTAAAAACATTTTTGACAGAACAAAATGCGATAACCTGTTAAAAACTACTTATTAAATGTTTTAATTTTACAATATGCAAACTTTTTAAAACGCTACTAAGGTTTTATATCATACCCAACCAACCCCTTTTTCGCTTCTTGGAGAAGGGGTTGGATACGGTATGAAAGTTAATACTCGGACCACGTAATGCACGACTTCCCGCATTCGAGGCGGACGGTCGACCATTAGGCCACCCTGTGGTCTCAAAGTAAACACTCATTTATCATAAACAAATATATTGATCAATTTCAAATGATGGAATAATGACATGCTCTTAGTAGAAACTTAGTATATGAGTTGGACTGGTATTCATGCGATGATCGGATAGTTCGTGGACTCTATGATGTCTACCTAAATCCTCAAAGGTAGCGTTTGATGTTTGTCGAACATATTGTATTGTCGTATCATTGATGATTAACTTTGTTCTCTTGTTGATCTGACTTTTGCCAAGTATTTGAGTACATTCATATACACATTATCATACATGTGTTATACTTATATTTCCTATTAATGCTGCCTTGCTTGTTAGAGAATATATCATGGCGAATATTTCTTTATTTATATTCGTTTTATTGGGATGACGCTAGAGTAACAGTGAGGTATGTTGCACTCTAGAATCTGGTTTACCCTCCCCAAGTGACATTGTTATCACTGACGGTTCCAAGGCGGTAACCTTTTTTATCATACTGTTAAAGACGAATGGCCTACCTTTTGTGTAGTATTAACAATTAACAAATGTATCTCTCAAACAGCACATAAACATTTCTTGATAGTCCCGGAGAGAAACGTATATTTAAATCCGCTACTAAGTTGTATGTAAAAATAAGTATTATTTGCATGACGTAGATACTACTTTTCCCACTGCGTGACTGCACGGGGAAATGAGGTAAATCAGAATTGTATAGTTGCACAACTGTTGCCAGATAATTGATAAATACATTTACCTGTGGATTAATTTACCTGTTCAATTTTTTTCTACATGGCCGGAGAACTTTAATGCATGTGTTTTTGGCTGACTGTGTTCTGTGAATGCTACATAACATGTTCGACTTGTATGCCTACTTTAATTACAAATAAACATAAATAGATATAAATCTCGGAAAGGAATAGACACAAAAAACAAGAATACTATTTTACGAAACGAATGGGATAGATACGGTTACGGACCGCATGTCGTGTGCACTCACATTACATTTTGTGCAGTCTTTCCTTTATTTACTTTTAAATTTTTTTGGGATGGGCGGGGAGGAAGGGCGTTGTGGGAAGGTAACTTATTTGAAACCATGAATAGATAAAGCCTGGACATATGCTGGAAGTGCAAAATAGCAATGTTTCCACTGTCCCACAGCGGCGTGGATTATTGACCGATCCCTACCGTCAACCCCGCCTTACATTTAATTTTCTTGACTTTTTGCATGCAACTGTGAACCGGATAAAAAAAACGGACAACACAGTGCCAACTCCAACCAAAAGAAAGCCAATGCATAGTTAAAACTTAGGATGCTTGGCGAACCTGAAAACGCGACTAAGTTTACTAATATGCTTATACTTTGCCATAATTAGAATAGATGATATATTCTTTGTCATATGCGCACGTTGCCATGTCAGATTGTTTAAGAGTAATTGTTAAAACCAGTTTGTAATAGAGTCTACCGTACTATCCTCTAGGTCACCACGATTCCTATAATCGAATTGAATTGGGTTTTTTAAGGCGCACCAACACATGAAAAGGTTATATGGCGCCTAAAAGGCATGAACATGCCAGGCTCATCTTCCATGTACATCGAGATAAAATATGGAAAATGGGCCTAGAACCTTCTCACCCTGAACTGCAGAGTTGCTGAAAATTCTATCGTAGAAACTCCATTTACGCTGGAGCCACGTTATTGTTTTTCTGCCACTGCTCTTTTGATGCGAGCGAGATAGCACCTGAAACAATGCAGGGATCATGACCTTTAATGAACATGAACAAAAAATGAAAAAATTAACATGAATTTGGGGGGATTCTACCCCTCTGCCTACCCCTCCAAAGGGATCTGCAGTGGCCGTATTCTTTGCCCCGTGACCAAACGGGGCCCCCGGCAACCACACGGGGCTCCTATAATCGAAAATAAGCCAACTCGAAGAATGCGACATAACCAAATGTTATAATAACTACAGTACATACACGTGCACAAACTTATCATTCCCTAAAATATATCGAGATTAAAGTTTTGAGACGGAATCTTATTTAAATTGATAATAAACGGTATTACACTACGCAATGGTTATTTACATATGCGCGATAATGGAGTATATACTCAGTCTGATACAAGGTCGTTCACTTATGTTAAGTAATTTTGCATCATAACTTATGTTACTAAATATTCCATGTTTTTACGAATCGTCATAGCTCTGTGGTTAGAACGTTGGACTGTAAAATAGAATGTCTTGTGTTCGAGTCACGAAAGAGGCAAACATTTTTTTTCTTGTAAATCATATTGCTACCTGTCTACAGGTGCGAATTGAACTGCTCGGTGTCTAAATGATGTTCTGCGTTAAACTGGATCGCTTAAATACCCGATTTTGCCATGAACTAGTGAACATGAAGTTACAAATAAAGACGCGCCTACAAAAAATAAGCGATTTAAATACATGGTCTGTTGCTTTAAAGTAAGATGTATGGATAAACTTCCTTATAATCAAACCCCTCACAAACAAGAGGCCCAAGAGGGCCTGTGGACGCTCTACTGGCTAATATGGCTCTTATGACATCAATGAAGCGAGTGACTATCGTCTTAAAGAGGCAAAATATAGCATTTTTAACTATATCAAGAGCCATAACTCCGCCATTACTGGTCCGATCTGGCTGGTTTTCCAAGTTGGCCAGTAGGGATAATAAAAATCAAAAAAAAAAATTAAAAAATTTAAAAAAAATTTTTTTTTTTTTTTTTTTTTTTAAAAATTCAACAAAAAATAATAAAAAAAAATTCAAAAAAATAAAAATAAAAAAAATAAATAAAAAAAAAAAAATATATATAAAAAAATTACAAAAAAAAATAAATAAAAAACAATACAAAATAAAGAAATTGAAAAATTTAAAACAAGCATTGATGTAAAACTGTGACCCCGGGGTGGGGCCAGATGTGACCCCAGGGTCACCATTTGAACAAAATTGGTAAAGGACTATAAGCTTATAGCAACAGAAAAATATTAAACCTCTGGCTCTTGCAGTTTCAGAGAAGAAGATTTTTTAAGTTTTTCCCTGTACATGTCTATGTAAAACATGTGAGCCTTGGGGCGGGGCCAAATGTGACCCCAGGGTCACCATTTGAACAAACTTGGTAAAGGACCATAAGCTTATAATAAATGTAAAATATCAAACCTCTGGCTCTTGTAGTTTCCGAGAAGAAGATTTTTAAAAAAATAAATCCTATTTAAGTCTATGTAAAACTGTGACCCTCGAGGCGGGGACAAATTTTACCCCAGGGTCACCATTTGAACAAACTTAGTAGAGGACCATAAGCTGATGCTACATGTATACATGAGAGCTCTGTGCCATGTGGTTCCAGAGAAGAAGATTTTTTTCAGATTTTCCCTATACAAGCCTATTTAAAACTGTGACCTCCAGGGTGGGGCCAAATGTGACCCCTGGGTCACCATTTGAACAAAACCGGTAAAGGTCCATAAGCTTATAGCAAATGCAAAATTTTAAATCTCTGGCTCTTGCAGTTTCGGAGAAGAAGATTTTTTAAGTTTTTCCCTATACATGTCTATGTAAAACATGTGACCCTTGGGGCGGGGCCAAATGTGACCCCAGGGTCACCATTTGAACAAACTTGGTAAAGGACCATAAGTTTATAATAAATGTAAAATATCAAACCTCTGGCTGTTGTAGTTTCCGAGAAGAAGATTTTTTAAAAAAAAATCCTATATAAGTCTGTAAAACTGTGACCCTCGGGGCGGGGACAAATTTGACCCCAGGGTCACCATTTGAACAAACTTAGTAGAGGACCATAAGCTGATGCTACATTTAATACATGAGAGCTCTGTGCCATGTGGTTCCAGAGAAGAAGATTTTTTCAGTTTTCCCTATACAAGCCTATGTAAAACTGTGACCCCGGGGTGGGGCCAAATGTGACCCCTGGGTCACCATTTGAACAAACTTGGTAGAGGACCACAAGCTTATAGCAAATGCAAAATATTAAACCTCTGGCTCTTGCAGTTTCAGAGAAGAAGATTTTTTAAGTTTTTCCCTAAACATGTCTATGTAAAACATGTGACCCTTGGGGCGGGGCCAAATGTGACCCGAGGGTCACCATTTGAACAAACTTGGTAACGGACCATAAGCTTATAGTAAATGCAAAATATCAAACCTCTGGCTGTTGTAGTTTCCGAGAAGAAGATTTTTAAAAAAAAAATCCTATATAAGTCTATGTAAAACTTTGACCCCCGGGGCGGGGACAAATTTGACCCCAGGGTCACCATTTGAACAAACTTAGTAGAGGACCATAAGCTGATGCTACATGTAATACATGAGAGCTCTGTGCCTTGTGGTTTCAGAGAAGATTTTTTAAAGTTTTTTCCTATATGTCTATATGAAAAACATGCAAAACCTCAATTTACAAACTTTGGACCCCCGGGGCACGGCCATTTTTGACCCCGGGGACTTTATTTGAACAAACTTGATAGCCTAGGCGTTGGCGATCATTTTAAAAGAAAACTGTTGAAATCTGTCCAGCGGTTCTGGAGAAGAAGATTTTTTTAAAGTTTCGATTATTTATGGTAATGGCAGCCATCTTGGATGTAGCGCTGACCTAATTTTAACAAATCTAAAAAGCATTCATCTAAGAATCATCCATGTGAAGTTTGGTCAAAATTAGCCAAGCGGTTTCTGAGGGGAAGTCGTTTGAAGAAAAGTTAACGGACGACAGACAGACAGACGACAGACAGACGGACGACAGACAACACACCATCGCTAAAAACAGACCTTTAAACATAAGTTAAAAGACACTTGATTTAATCAGGAAACTAATCTTTTCGACCTGATTGAAAAACTACATGTATTCACCGGACGTTTTAAGACCATTTTGTATGCGTCAGGTTCGTGTCCACTCCAATACAGCTTACTCATGTATTTATTTCAAATGATGGGATTTGTGATAGTATTTATGACAGTTTATTGTCATATACATAGCAACGTACATGAACGTACATACATGATACATGATCGGATTTGTGATAGTATTGATGGGAGTTTATTGTCATATACATAGCAACGTACATGTACGTACGTATCTTGTTGTCAATTTACCGCCAGCTTCCGTCAATGGAAAGTCACCATGATACAAGATACCGGTTACACTATCGTTTATTCTTCTTCACAATTTCTCTGCAAAGTACATTTTGGCTATTGGGATTTTGCGATACTAAACTCAAAAGCGATACAGTAATGAACCCACGCTCTTGGCGATATTCCCTGAATATTCGTCTGCTGTTAGAAGAAACGTGAGCGGTAGCTAGCATATTTCACTACCGCTCATGAACTCAATCAAAGACTCAATCAAACCGAGACTGCAATAGTTCGTATGTGTAGTGCTCGGCCGTTTCCAAAGGTCCATTATCATACTCTTTTTTTATAGCACAGTGGCGTTGTTTGTGCAGTTTGGCGGCAGTAAAACGTCTCCCCGCGCTTGCAATCAGTACTGTTATTCATTCGATCTTTGGAGATCGCTGAGCCCGATACTTATATTTAGTGATCGGTGGTACATGTTGCATTTCTTTTGTTTTCTTACTTAATTTTCGATTCGGTGGTTCCACTACTCCGGCCGATAAAAGGCTCTGGGTATTGTTTAACCACTCATAGGATATGTTGTCTGCTTTTTAATTTAGTAATTTGGCTGTTACTTGTGATAGGCAGGCTTCATAACCGCTACTCCCAACTAAATTCCTTTTTGTTTATTTCGCTCTTCGTGGCATGCAATTTTATTAGATCCTGGGACCATACGCCGCTGGATATAGGGGATGAAATAAAGATACAAATATTGCTATATCCACCACCATATGATTGCCATCTTCGGGATGGTTAAAATTCTGTACTGATGATTTGTATAAATATTGAGTTCTGCTCAACCCGGGGCTACAGGGCGTGAGCCGTAGCTAGCATATTTCACTACCGCTCATGAACAGTCTCAATCAAGCCGTTTTCAAAGGTCCATTATCATACTCTTTTTTAAAGGAAATAGCAATCTTAAAGTAGTTATCAAATATTACAATTAGCACCTCGATTTATTAATCGAGTATCTTTTTTTGTTCATGGTAAACCTGCTTGCATATCATTAAATAAAATGTAATACAATTAATTTTGAGTAGGTCAAGTCTTCTTCTTTATTCCAACATGTTAAATATACTACTAGATGTAATCCTTATTATCATGATTATATCAAAAGTAATACCTCTTTTTGCTCAAAAAGGGGCATTATACATAAGGAAGATGACCCCTATCTGCTATATTTGGTTTTGTATCTATAATACATGTAATTATAGGTTTTAATCGATTACTGTAAGTTGAACAATTTCCAATTTCCAATTTTCGAATCTATACATTCACCCTGATAGCAACTATCAATAAAAACGGCTGTAACCTTGACCTGTTTTAGCAAACAAACAAAATCTTTCTTACATTATGACCTCATTTTTTCGCGTGATTCTTTCAAGCGGAAATATGTATTTCTATATTAAAATTACGGTGCTGCATTATCCATACTTAATTTGAAGTTGAAACAAATATGAATATGCCACATTTTAATATTGTTGTCAGTGATGAAAGTAATATCTTTAGTATGCAGTTACATAGCATATTATATGCACTTTCTAAAATAATAGTTGTGATATAAATTAAACCAAATATTTTCAAAATAGTTCTATGCATGTTGAAGTACGTTAATCTATTGTTTTCTACGAAAATCCAGCAATATATAAGTATTAATTTCAAATAAATGAAATAGATATGTGCGCTTAAAAAATAATTCGCAAACCAAGTCGGAAGATTAAATTTCCATTTGAGCCTATACTTCGCATGCTTTAAATTTTTAAATTTGAAAAAATCTCAGGATTTTGTGTTCAAACGTTTTGACTGCCCTGTATGACTCGAAATAAATATCAACAGTGCCGTTATCTTAGTGTGATACTGTAACATATACCAACAACAATATAACATCATGGAAGCACCGCGCGATAACATTACATAGAATTAACCACTTGTCTCATACATTGCTACATGTATGTTAAATGGCAAAACGCACACTTTTAAAATTAACTTTGCTGCTTTTTCACATCTAAAACACA
>JAWPHD010020129.1:0-33001 GCA_037043455.1 Cyrtodaria siliqua | reverse complement strand
ACTGAAAAATCACTTAAATATGCCCTAATTGTTTTAAAATTTGATGCGGAAATATCAGGTCTTAATGTTAATGTTGATAAAACTAGAGTTGTATGGTTTGGGAAAATTAAAGGCTCCAAGGCTAAACTTTGTAAAAATGTAAATTTAATTTGGGATCAAGGAGACTTCGTGATACTTGGTATCACAATGTCAACGAACCTACATAGTCTAGTCGCATTTAATTACGATAGAAAAAAAGAAAGAAATTAAATCATTACTACTATCTTGGCAAAAAGAATACTCACACCGATTGGAAAAATTATTGTCATAAAGAGCTTAGCTTTATCAAAATTAAACCATCTATTTTCATCTTTACCAAATCCACCCGACAGTCAGATTAAAATACTGCTAGTCATGTGTTTTAATTTCCTATGGAATAATCACCCAGACAAAATTAAGAGAACTGTTGTAACCCAAGATTATGAACATGGAGGATTAAGAATGATTAATATTAAACAATTCCTATATTCATTGAAACTAAGATGTTATTTCTGGGTAATGATTATGTAAAAAATAATTACAAAATATATGCAATCCTATTTGGAAGGATGTATATACAGGTCTGGATATTCTATTAAATGTTAAACCACTGTCATGTAAACAATTTTTAACACATGGTACAACAATAACATTAAGATCGGAAGATCAAGTGTATTTTATAAGAGATGGTATGACAAAGGTATTATATTTTTATATTTGTAATCTGCTTCCTTTTAGATTATTTATAGAAAAGTTTAGCATACTTTCAAAAATTCATAGAATATGAAGGTATGACTGCGGCAATTAGGGAGTACCTTCAAAATCTGAATTTTGCACATCTGGTCATCAACTTACAAAACCCAGTTTGCCCATTAGCAGTTTCTCTCATAACTGGAACAAAAAAGGGCTGACGCATTATATATGAAGTTTTAAATAAATCAGTGTGCAGCCAAAATCTATTGCAAAATGGGGTCAGTACGGTTTAAATATAGACCGAGATTGGAATAAACTATTTAAAATACCTTTCATTTGCACAAAAGATACAAAGTTACAATGGTTTCAAGTAAAAATGAATCACAGAATTACTGCCACAAAAATGAAAATAAAAAATGATAATTCATGTAGTTTTTGCACTGATACTTCAGAAACCATTACTCATCTATTTTGGGAATGCAGATATTCAAAAACATTTTGGGATAATTTCAAGTTTACTTGCCCAGAAAAGAATATACAAATTCAACCGGAATGGACTATGAAAATTATTATTTTTGGTTCCATTCAATATGATATGTTTTAAATAAATTACTTCTACATGCAAAATACTTCATATATAAGTGCAAGTTAGATGGGAGAATGCCATTCTTTGAAAATGTTAAACCACAAATTAGATACCTATATCATACTGAAAAAATAAACGCTATTAAAAATAATCAATTGGAAAAATTTGAAAAACCCTGGTTGGCATTTAAAGGGACACATGGCAATCTTGCAGTATTTGAAATGGGTGTCTCTATTTATATATCCAGTATCATTTTTACTTTTACCCTGGTTACATTTAAATAAATCAAATTTTAAGTATTCACTATTTCGTCTTATTATACTATAAGTTTTAATATATTTCTGGTGCAATAATATAAAAAAATAATAATATGCAAAAACAAATGGCTTAATACAATTTTTATAATTAACATTAATGATTGAACAAATGCAATTTATGTAGAAAAACTAACGGGACGCCGTTAGTTTTTAAAAAATCAAGATTGCCATGTGTCCCTTTAAAACCGTTTTTTAATATCAGATCCTTTTCGCTAAATGCTACTCTGTGCTTTTAAGTAAATAACAACGACAAAAACACCAGAAATTGTACTTACTTATAAATATATTGTTTACCTACGTTTCCCACTGTTCTCATTGAGTGATGAAGAGTCACATCTCCATAGAAACATCTTGTCCTCTTTTTTTTTTTATATATATATGTATTTTCCTCCACAACTTTTTTTCCCAGAATATAATAGTAAAACTCAGTGAAGATATTACACAGATCTGGTATAAAGTAGCATGTATGTCTCATTGTTCTAATATTGTGAGTGTCTATGTAACATAACTTTTTTCAATATAAATATATGTAAATCATCCACCTGGTTTTTTGAAAAGAAAAAGTTTGTTTGCAATTTTAGAATGAATGCAAAAAATAATAAATAAGTAAAGTTTATCATTTGAAGATTGTGAAAATAAATGTCTTCCAAGTTTTAAAGAGATACATGCCAATCATGACATTTACTCACTGAAGATATTTTGAAATATATACATATTGCAATGCCTCCCATTAAAAAAATTGGCCAGTATTCATATTTGCACTCATTCTGAAGTCGTAAAGAAAGAAAAAAACTCCCCATTTGTTTATGTCTATATTAAGATATGCTTTAGTCTAACTTCTGTAAATATTTGTTGTATTACATTTAAATACATATGTGACGCATATTTTATCATATAACTGTACGGTTTGCTGAGGGGTGGCCCACCCCGACCCTCACAAGCTTATGACGGGGTGATCACCATTAATTTGGTGATTAAAATTTAAAAAAAACCATTAGTGTACTACAGATGCAAATGAGGACCGAATCACTATGTACAGTAAAACATTAAATCCCATTTTTGTGCATGGTATATCATACGATACTTTCAGACACCTTAAATATGTATCCTTATTTGAAATATTACTTCAGAAAATGCATGTTAAAATCGTTAAATTTAGTTGAAGTTGTCGCATACATGTAGTTTGTAGTACGAACGCGTTACAGTCGCGTGACGTATCTGACGTCATGAAAAAGTATGGAGAAATTTGGAAATCGTCGAACACGATAAATACAAAAAAGAAATTGCAGTCTCGGTTTGATTGTGACTGTTCATGAACGTTAGTGAAACGTGCTTGCTACCGTTCACGCCCTCTAGCCCCGGGTTAAGCAGAACTCAAACTATACGAGAAAACGACGGACGAAATAAACAAAACAACAACACGATGTCATGATTTCTCTTACAAACTGCCGCCGTATAAAGATAAATTGACAACAATAAAAGTAAAATTATCAGGTCGTATGTGTGTTATGTGATAAATGGAATCTTACATTCGTGGCTGTGTATTATTGACTGTAATAAACGAGTTGGATACAAAAGATCATTTTATCCAACTCGTTTATTAAAATCAATAATACACAGTCACGAATGTAAGATCGTCTATATACAACATAACTCTATAGTAACAATACCTTCAATTGAATGTTGTTTAACGGCTCATCAACACAGCATAGGTTAGTTAGAGCCGCCCCAGAGAGAGGGGAAGGATACATAGGAATCCGGGAACCGTGCCCTACTCTTATTATCGAATAAATTTCTATGGTTCTTTAACGTGCTTGGATTACAGATGGACCGCCCGGTTTATGGCTCCATCCGACGGACGAAACAATACCTTGAACTTATGAAAATTGGCATAGTTGAATAATAACAGCACCTAGAACATCATAACTATATGTACGGAGCCCCGCAGGGAACATGCAGAAAAAATAATTTTAAGCGTTCGCACGCTCTACTTACAGCGTTTGCACGCTCTAGTAGAACATTCGCACGCTGTAGATAGAGCGTTCGCACGCTGTAGCTAGAGCATTCGCACGCTAGATCGTTCGTACGCTGTAGTAGAGCGTTCGCACGTTGTAGCTACAGCGCTCGCACTCTGTAGTAGAACGTTCGCACAGCACTCTAATAGGGCGTTCGCATGCTGTGCGTGCGATCCAGTTATGTATATACCTGTGGAATAAGGGAATTAATTATGAGCAAACCTTCAGTGAACTATACTAGTTGTCTCGCTTGAACTGCTTGTGTAAGTCCCAGCTACACTATTGAAACCCTAGGGACTTTATTTCTGAAAAATATCATACGTTTCCATGTCAAGAAACTAACCAATAGCAAGGATGCGAACATCTCTAAATGAATGAAAAAATGTTCCTTATGTAGACTATATATTGAAATAACTCAATGGCATTTTTGATGATATCCAATTATATTAAGTCAATACTACACTGTCAGGAATGAAAGATTCTATTTATCACATAACACACATACGACGTGATAGTTTCACTTTAAGTTGTCATGACGTCGTTTTTGTGTTGCCTGCGTAGCATGGCAGACACCAATCTCTCAAAGAGACCATTACTAAGAAAGTAGTCTTACATGATAATGTATCACATGACCATAGCTAAAGTATAAAAATAGCAACTTCAACACCGTGACACCACAAACAATCGGCCGTTGATTGACATGTAAACATTCGAAAGAAACACGACTTATTATCTACATTTTGATAATTATAGTATAGGTTAGTACTTTAATTTAATTAGGTTGTTAAGATCTATGTGATACTGGAAAGTGCTGGTAATCAAATTGCTGTACTGTTACGCTATGGGCACGACTTGGTGGTGCCTATTTCAAAGGGTTGACGGCGGAGTGATATGCCAAAGTACAAACCTTCATTCTACCGCAATATAATTCTGAGCATAATTTACTGTATATTTAAAACATTCAAGCCGAAAATTATTTTCTTTGTAATATAAGCATTTCATATGAAGTTAATTAAAAAAATATTAGTGTCATCAAGAAATTTTGCATTTCCACCGTTTTAGATTCTTGGTATTTGGTGAGACGTTGACAGAGATGTATGTGTATGCAAGGAACGACCACTCTGGGTTATGGTGGCTGATATGTGCCATCTCGTCTCTTTTCGTTATTTCGCCGCGAAATAACGAAAAGACGAAAAAACGCCGGGCGAAATAACGAAAAGACGTAAAAACGCCGAGCGAAAAGACGACAAATAGTCAAAACGCCGGGCGAAAAAACGAAAAGACGAGAAGCCGGCACGCGAAAATACGACGTTTTATATATTTAAATTCTCGTTATTTTGTGTGAAGTATTTTCTTTTTTTCGTAATTTCGCCCAGCTTTTTTTCGTTTTTTCGTTATTTCGCCCGGCGTTTTTTCGCCCGGCGTATTTTCGCTCGGCGTTTTTTTATCGTCTTTTCGCATGGCGTCTTTTCGCCCGGCGTTATTTCGCGTGGCGTTTTTTCGCCCGGCGTCTTTTCGCGTGGCGTTATTTCGCTCGGCGTTTTTTCGTCTTTTCGCATGGCGTCTTTTCGCCCGGCGTTATTTCGCGTGGCGTCTTTTCGCCCGGCGTTATTTCGCGTGACGTCTTTTCGCCCGGCGTTATTTCGCCCGGCGTTTTTTCGTCTTTTCGCATGGCGTCTTTTCGCCCGGCGTCTCTAACCTGTAACCACTTTTATTCACAGAAACGAAAACATATTTAATTGGAGAAAATAAACAAACCTTTGGTCGTCTGAGTTCTTGGAAAGAAGAGATTCGTTTAACGTTTTTATGCAATACACCATACACGTATTAGAAACAAATGCAGCAATTTAAATTTTGACTTTTTTAGCAATCACCTGAGGGAAGATCCCAACTGTATATGTGGAAACGAAATTGAGGATGCTGAACATTTCTTGTTTAAATGCAGTGAATTTATTAATGAAAGAATTCAATTATTTCAAAGAACACGTACATTCCATCCTCTAAGTACAACAAAACTCCTATTTGGCAGTGATAATCGAACAGACGAAGACAATTTAGCTTTATTTACAGAAGTTCAAATTTATATAAAACGTACTCGCCGTTTCTCTCTTAATTAATATGTACCTGTCCCCTGTGATGTTGACGTTGAGGAGCAGGTTATGGGCAGGGTTGGCGAGGGTGGGAACCATGCAGAGATGTTTGGTCGAGACAGCTTGTTCGTTATCGTCAGTGCGCAAAGTAGGAAATGGAACAAAGTAGGAATATTTTCGTAAATCATATTTGCGAGTATACACTTTGATTTTTGTTTGCTTCATTCAAATAGTCAACATATCAGCGAAATAACGCCACGCGAAAAGACGCCGGGCGAAAAGACGCCATGCGAAAAGACGAAAAAACGCCGAGCGAAAAGACGCCGGGCGAAAAAACGCCGGGCGAAATAACGAAAAAACGCTGGGCGAAATAACGATAAAACGAAAAAACTTCACACAAAATAACGAGAATTTAAATATATAAAACGTCGTATTTTCGCGTGCCGGTTTCTCGTCTTTTCGTTTTTTCGCCCGGCGTTTTGACTATTTGTCGTCTTTTCGCTCGGCGTTTTTTCGTCTTTTCGTTATTTCGCCCGGCGTTTTATCGTCTTTTCGTTATTTCGCCCGGCGTCTTTTCGCCCGGCGTCTTTTCGCTCGGCGTTATTTCGCGGCGAAATAACGAAAAGACGAGATGGCACATATCAGCCATCATACTGGGTAGAGATTGGGCAGACACTTGTTAATCACGTTGTCCCTCGTCCTTCCGTTGTCGTCCGTCGTCATCCGTCACACCTTAACCTGCAACCTAATCTTGGTCATAACTTGTAAAGTATTTGATCTATGTTCATGAAACTTCACACACATTTTCATCTCTACCCAATGAATGTTCTTCCACATGTTCCATTACTCTGACTTACATTTTAGCAGAGTTATGCCCTTTTTATAAAACTTTAACCTGCAACTCAATCAAGCTCATAACTGGCCATAACGTCAGAAGGATTTTACCTATTTTCATGAAACCTCATACACATATTCATCTTACCACATAGCATATTGTTACCCATGAGCAATAACTCTGACTTCATTTCAGCAGAGTTATGTTCCTTTTCATAAATCTTTAAGCGGCAACCAACGAAGCTCATAACTGGACATAACTTGAAAAGTATGTGTCCTGGTGTATTATTATTGGTTTCAATAAACAAGGCTCTGTCGAGAATCCTATCTTGTTATCCAACGAGTTTATTAAAGTCAATAATACAATGTCACGAATGTAATATTCCATTATCACACACACACGTCGTGATAGTCTGACTTTAAGTTGTCATTTTACCTTATACCTTATATACGGCGGTAATTTGTAAGAGATGATGACATCGTTTTTGTATAGCCTGCGTAGCAGAGCAGACACTTAGGGATCACTTTTCCGTCGTCCGTCCATCGTTGACCGTTGTCCGTCATCGTCCGTTACACTTTAACACTTTAACCTGCAACCCAACATTCATGAAACTTCACACATATCTTTATTTAAACCCATGGAATATTGTTACACATGTCCAATAATTCTGACTTTCATTTTGGCAGAATTATGCCCCTTTTAATAAAACATTACTAGTAACCTGCAACCTAATCAAGATGAAATAAGCACACGGCAGGCGACACAAGTGTTCCTTGGAACACCCTTCTAGTGTTGTATATATGATGCAAGCGACGTTAAGCGGCTGTAACGCGTTCGCACTACAAATAATGCGACACCATAAACCACATTTATCGTTACTAACATGCTTTTTATAAAGTAAGATTTCAAATAATGATAACCTTTTAAGGTGTCTGAACGTATCGTATGATATACCATGAAACAATTAGGGCTAAATGTGTTAGTGTACACAAACACAGTGAGATTTGGTCCTCATTTGCATCTGTAATATACTTGTATATTACGATACATACGTCATGGATTTATTACGCTCCCAGAAGCCATGCTATGTGATTCAAGTATTCTCAGAAAAATAAAAAGGGCCCACCTTGTTTTCCTTCATAATCTGAGACATTAAGAAAGAACTAACAATTGTAGCATGATTTTCTTTTAATAACATCTTTGTTTGATGTTCACACAAAATTTCATCGAAATATACCGAATAATAAAAAAATAAATCACAGCTTTGGTGTGAAAACGAAATTAACAAAACTTAAAATATGTAAAGGAAACGACAATAGCACAGATTCAGCAGTCTAAGTCGATTCAAATACACAGCAATCGCTAATATCTCATGTGTCCACCGTTACATCGAATACACGCAAGAATGCGACGTCGCATGCTTCTGACGTAACGACTGACGATTTCTGGAGCTAATGCGTTCCATTCGCGGACAAACACTTTGGATATTAGTTCTTGAGCTGGCTGTAGACCCCCCCCCCTCCCCCCACCCCCTAGGGGGAATTTTGTAGGGTATGATTTTCTGAAAGAACATACATTAAGCTTCAAAATGAGACATGTGTGCCATATGAGCGTTGGGGCTTTGGTGAGTTTTGGGGGAAAACGTTGCGTTTTTAGACGAAAATCGACAAAATCTGGAATTATTTTTTAGAAAAAAAATGGAATATATTAGAACCAATTTGAATAGATGGACTCTTTCTCGGAACGCATCTCTACATGTCCCACTATATAATTTATGGATCCGATACTTAAATATTGAGATTTGGGGTAAAAATGTTAAAAAATTGAATAAAATCGCTGATTTCTGTAATACATTGGGGGTATTTAACTAAAAATTAGAAATGTATCTAATACAATAGAAAAAGGAAATATTGTAACATTTTTGGGCAGGGTAAGGTCCAGTGATTATATAGAAAAAAGTTCCAAACCGCATGATGTTTGGAAATGCCTTAATTTTGGGGCGAAAAATGTGTATTTTTGTCAAAAATCGCCGGAATCTGGAATTATTTTTTAAAATTAGTTTCAACATAAACTGATCAAATTGAAGCAATAGAATTTTGTACAGCATATATATTCAAGTTTTTCCAGAAATCATATATAACATATGTGCTCAAATATTATCATTTTAGGGCAAAATGTTGGAAAAAATGACAAAACTCACTGATTTCTATAATCCATTTGGGGTATTGGTTTAAGATTTAGAAAAAGAATATTTAATACAACAGAATAAAGACATATTGTAACATTTTGGATAGACAAAGGTCCAATAATTAAGTAGAAAAAAGTCCTGAACCATATGATGCTTAAAGTATAGCCTTAATGTTCAGGTGAAAAATGTGTATTTCAGTAAAAAATCGACGGAATCTGTAATTATCTTTTGAAAATAATTTGAACATAAACTTATCAAATTGAAGCAATAAAATGTTGCACACTATACATATTCAAGTCATTTATTGAATCAGATATAATATGTATGCTCAAGTATTTATATTTTAGGGCAAAATGTTGAAAAAATGACGAAAATCGCCGATTTCTGTAATGCATTGAGGTATTGGGAAAAAATTAAAAGTGCATAGAAATAACGAAAAAAACAACATTTCTGCAGTCCAATGTGCAATAATATACCAGAAAACCCATAAGAAGATGGTAAATGTTGCTTTATTGTGTTGGAGGAAAATGTGTTTTTAATAAAACAAAAACGAAATCTGGATTTTTTTCTTCAAAAAGTAATTTAAACATACATGTTACAACGACAATTCGCCAGATGAGAGAAAAAAAGTGCCATCTTTCTTCTATGAAACATTCCTATTCTCATCTGTCTATCCAAAAATGTTACATTGACCCATCATATGTTTCCAAGGAGTGCATGGCAGGCTGACATTTTATTTGCTCAAACAAGCCTTCTCTAGCTGATACCTTATGAGAATTTGTTAAAAAATTACATGACAGAACTCCCGAACAATACAACACATCATTTACTAGTTGTTGAGCAGGCTGTAGACACCCCCTGCTCTCGAACTCAGGTATACCACCCCTTATGCGGTCTAGCGACCGAGTGCCACGCGTAGCAGGGACCTTTGCCGAGGCTGGCCACCGTTCCCGTTGATTCACAAAACCTGTGGGTCGGCCAAGCGGCCGTCGGCTTTGGGTCGCTCAAGGCTAATTCTCTCTATATAACTATACTGTATATAGCTCTAGGTGCCATGTTCAAGACCCGAATTTGGGAAGCCTTCCCCCCGAAACGATCTAGGGATTGAGTGCCACGCATAGCTGACCACCGTTTCCGTTGGGTCACAATACCTGTGGGTAGGCCCAGCGGCCGTCGGCTGTGGGTCGCTCAAAGCTATGTACTATATAGCTCTATGTGGCATGTTCGAGACCCGAATTCAGGTAGCCTTCCCCCTGATACGACCTAGGGACCGAGTGCCACGCGTAGCGAGGACCGTTGCCGACGGCTAGGAACTGGTCCCGTTGTGTCACAAAATATGTGGACGGCCGAGCGGCTATCGGCCGAAGGTCGTTAAACGCTATTTCCCTCTATATAACTGTATATAATTCTTTGTGCCATGTTCAAGACTCGAACTCGGGTAGCCCTCACCCTGATAATGCCTAGGGACCATGTACCATGCATAGCGGGAACCTTTGCCGACGGCTGGACACCGGTTCCGTTGTGTCACAAAATATGTGGATCAGTCCAGCGGCCATCGGTCGCTCAACGCTATTTCCCTCTATACATATATAACTATACTGTATAAAGCTCTAGGTGAGTTACGAGGTTCGAGACCCGAACTCGGTTAGCCTCCCCCCTGATACAGCCTAGCGATTGAATGCCACGCGTTGCCGGGACCTTTGCCGACGGTTGCCCACTAGTCCCGTTGTGTCACTCAATCTGTGTCGGCCCAGCGGTCGTCGGCCGAAGGTTGTTCAACTCTATATTCTTCTATATAACTGTATATAGCTCTATGTGCCATGTTCGAGACTCGAACTCGGGTAGCCCTCACCCTGATAAGGCATAGGGACCATGTACCACGCATAGCGGGGACCTTTTCCGACGGCTGGCCACCGGTCCCGTTCTGTCACAAAATATGTGGATCGGTCCAGCGGCCATCGGCCAATGGTCGCTCAACGCTATTTCCCTCTATACATATATAACTATATTGTATAAAGCTCTAGGTGAGTTACGAGGTTCGAGACCCGAACTAGGGTAACCTCCCCCCTGATACAGCCTAGCGATTGAATGCCACGCGTTGCCGGGACCTTTACCGACGGCTGCCCACTAGTCTCGTTGTGTCACCCAATCTGTGTCGACCCAGAGGCCGTCGGCCGAAGGTTGTTCATTGCTATATCCTTCTATATAACTGTATATAGCTCTATGTGCCATGTTCGAGACTCAAACCTCATAATATGGACTAGCGACCGAGTGCCACAAGTACAGGGACCTTTGCTGACGGCTGGCTACCGGTCTCGTTGTGTCGCAAAATCTTTGGGTGGGCCCAGTGGCCGTACGCAGAAGGTCGCTCAACACTATTTCTCTATGAATAACGTATACTGTATATAGCTCTATGTACCATGTTCGAAATGCCGGTAACGTGATAAAGTCCAAGTCGCCAGTTGGTACACGTACATGTTCCAAAATGCTCTACACATAATGGGCTTTCAGAAAAATAAGGTGTACAAAATTCCCCCTGGGGTGAGGGTTACTCCTACTAGCTTACAGTCTGTTTTCTATTGTACCGGTATTATATATTTTTCTAGATTTTAACCCAATACCCCCAATGGATTGCAGAAATAAGTGATTTTAGTCCTTTTTTCCAACATATTTCAGCTGATATGTTATATATGATGCAAGAAAACACTTGAATATGTATGCTGTGCAGCACTATATTATTTCAATTTGATAAGTTTATGTTATTATTTTCAAAAATAATTCCAGGTTCCGTCGATTTTTGACAAAAATACACATTTTTCGCTTAAAAATTAAGGCATTTTCAAGCGTCATACGGTTCGGGACTTTTTTTTGCTTAATTATTGGACCTTTGTCTATCCAAAAATGTTACAATGTGTCCTTACTCAATTGTATTTAATTTCTTTCTATATTTTAACCCAATAACCCTAGTGATTACAGAAATCAGTGATTTTTGTAATTTTTTCCAACATTTTGCCCTAAAATGCCAATATTTGAGCACATATGTTATATATTGTGTCAGGAAAAACTTGAATATGTATGCTGTGTAACATTCTATGGCTCAGTTTGATAAGTTTATGTTCAAACTAATTTCAAAAAATTATTCCAGATTCCGGCGATTTTTGACAAAAATACACATTTTTCGCCCCAAAATTAAGGCATTTCCAAACATCATGCGGTTTGGGAGTTTTTTCTACTTAATTACTGGACCTTACCCTGCCCAAAGAGGTTACAATATTTCTTTTTTCTATTGTATTAGATATTTTTCTATTTTTTAGTTAAATACCCCCAATGTATTACAGAAATCAGCGATTTTATTAATTTTTTTTAACATTTTACCCAAAATCTCAATATTTAAGCATCGGATCCATAAATTATATGGTGGGACACGTAGAGATGCGTTCCGAGAAAGATTCCATCAATTCAAATTGGTACTAATATATTCCATTCTTTTTCTAAAAAATAATTCCAGATTTCGGCAATTTTCGTCTAAAAACGCAACGTTTTCCCCCAAAACTCACTTAAGCCCCAACGCTCAGATGGCACACATGTCTCATTTTGGAACTTATTGTATGTTCTTTCAGAAAATCATACCCTACAAAATTCCCCCTGGGGGGAGGGTTTCTCCTACTAGCTCACAACCTATATGGTCATCTTGACGTATGCTTCGTCAGTCGTTACGTCAGAAGTATGCGAGTTCGCATGTTTGAGTGTATTCGATGTAACGGTGGACACATAAGATATTAGCGAGGTTTTGAACATGTTTCTGTGTATTTGAATGGGCTTAGACTGCTAAATATGTCCTATTGTCGCTAATATTTACATTTGTTAAGTTTTGTTAATTTCGTTTTCACACCTATGTTTTTAAAGTTTTATTTATATTTGAAGCATTCGGTATATATTGATGAAATTTTGTGTGAACATCAAAAAAATATGTTATTAAAAGAAAATCATGCTACAATTGTTATTTCTTTCTTACAGTCTCAGATTTTGCAGGAAAACAAAGTGGATACTTTGCTGAGTATAGATACAACGGTCGAACTGGAGATGTAGCATTCAAGGACAAAAGACAACAAAAAACACGCATTAGGGTATATCACATCACGAATATATACATTTTACATACATTTTTTTATTTCTATTATTTATTAATAACAAGACACAGACCAAAAATCGAACTTTTTGTCGTCTTTTTACTACATTCTACCGTGCTGGGTACGTCTTGCTGCTCCTTCTGCAAAATATACATAAATAAATTATGCAATGAGAGATTATTTATAAATAAACTACGCTATGAGAGAGTATGATAACAGGTATGAGTAATTTGACGATTTTTGAGAGATATTATATTCTCTCAATAGAAAGAACAATTTAGCCATGTTTTAGACATAATGGTTGAACGCATTTATACTGTAAGTATATATAATTAATCGTTATGTTTTTATAAGATAGTGAAAACAATTAATCTACATAATTAATTTAATGGCTAGATCTTGTAGACTGTAATTATTTAACAAATACTCTTAATGCAGTTATTTAGATAGTAAAACTATTCCTTGCAAAACAATATGTCTCTTTTCAAAATTTCAATTTTTCAAAATTCTTGAACATCTGTATTATCTTTTTACCCAGAATTTCTTTTTTGTTTTTGGAGTTTGCCTTTTTATATCTATCAGCCGAGCAATAATAAGTTTACCTAATTGATTCAAATCATCATGCATATCCGGTGCTCACTTGTGATATTAAATGTGTTTGTTAAATGTATTAAAATAATGAGAAATAATGCATTAAATAGATTCTTAAAAAGGTAAAATCACGCCTTTCCTTGGTTTACATCAATCGTGAAAACTCGGCCAGTCCCGTCATTCTTCATTGATTACATCTGATTGCAGTGACTTGTCCATTGCATGTATACACATCAAACATAACTACACATTAGTCATGTAACAAATTTGGCACAATACATGTATATAATTTGACTGTATACGACTGAATGTTACGTGTATTGCTTTGATAAAGGTCGGCACCATCATTACGTGGTCCGAGTATAAACTTTCTCACCCCATCCAACCCCTTCTCCAAGAATCGAAAACGCGGTTTGATGGGAATGAATGAATGGTGTTTTACGGCACGTCGACACATAAATAGGTCATATTGTGCGGTTGGATGGGGGTATGAAATAAAAACTGTATTCTGCTTAAAATGTTTGCATATTGTAAAATTAAAACATTTAAAGCAGAAATTGGTCTTAAATCAACAAATCCGCTTTTGATATGTTTTTAAGTATTAAATATCATTATAAATACAATTTTTACTATGCCATTGATGTATGTTCAGTGAAAATATGTTTTAAAAGATAAAAATCGAACAGGCGAACAGGCATTGCTAAAAAATCGAAAAATATCTAAGGGGAAAAACTCTTGCGCGAATTACCGGAAGTGACGTCATTGGGAACAAACTAATTTTTGTTTACATTGGGACTGAACGCAAAACAGTATACCTTGTGTGAAAATGTAAGATTTAAGCGATCATGATACTCAGTCAGAGGAAATGGCCGTGATAAGACGGTTACACAATGTGCAACCTTACGATTTTGAGCCAGAATACGTGTCTGAGGACGAAAATACATCGGATTCATCAACTGATGATGAAGTCGAACGCGGTGCAGGTGCAAATGGAGAGCTTGTAAAGACTATCGTGTCATGTCATTCGTTACGTTCAGCGGTTCATTACACTATTCACTAATCTAACAAAATAGTGTATTTATACACTTACAGCAACAACAAACAAAAAACAACGTAAACATTGTTTTCATCGAAATCTGACAGTAAATCACCCGCAAAACTGTAATATCTTGGTACATACACAATAACCGCGAAATGTAGTATATTCCAAATGAATGGACCTGGTCTAATACCTATACATTAATACGAGCGTCAGATTTTTTTGCCGATAAGTAGACATGGAACAAATATATTTATTATATATTATCCATTATTTATAAAAAAAACAATAATAAATGAAACAGCATATAATTTCGGCACCATAATTTCTATAGTATTATATATTTGCCATAAGTCGCCATCAACACCAAACACTCTAGGAGCGGTGTATGCAATATGACACGCTCTCTAGTCTCCACTGCCCCCAAATATCAATACAGACTAATCAAATATTGCGGTGCACTATTGAAGTACTGCCTAATTAGGGTACATACGTCGGTATATCACAAAAGCACGCACCATTTCGGGAAACCCAGTTTTATGATATATTTCCTGTTTATTGCAACTACTCAAGTTGAGCGGTGTAATACCGCCGAGGACAGACGCGTATTGCACAAGACGGATATATCTCATGATATGCGAGCTCTAATTTGTCGCGCACAAAGAGAGAAAAAATAATATAGCCAAATGTATTATGAGCACGATATAGACAGTTAGTAAGTATACTTACTCATGTATACTTACTCCTGATATACAGATCGAAAACAGGCCAAACATATCAAATTACCATAATATAAAGTATATTATTCTATTATACTTGTTTTACTTATTGCACGAGCTAAGAGGCGTTATTGTTGTTGCTTTGCCATTAAACATTACTGAATTAATATAAAAGCTAGAAATATTATAAATTGTCTGCCTTGTAATAGATATCCATGAAACATTTTGTATTTTTTTTAAATCCATAGACCTATATATGTTGATAATATATATTTATATCACTATTGGCAGAAGAGGGTAAATAATTTAAAATGATTAAAATTAAAATTTGGAAACAAAGACACAGTGTTTATTTCACCGGATTCATTTAAATTTATATGCTGAACGTTCTTAGCAATATTTAAAAAAAAAACGGCTACATATTATTAGCGCCGCCAACTCTTCATTGATTCACGTAAAGACGCATGCTTCTAATTCAACAGCTAAACATTCACGGTGTATATAAAGATACACCTTTCTTCAATTTATCATACGTATACCCGATGAGGTGCTAAGATAATTGAACATAAATTTCAATCTTACTTCATGTATGAATTTCCGCCTCAACGCCGTCGAATAGGCGAATACATCTTGCTTGGAGACGGCGGGGTTATGCACTTCTCATTTTTATAGTCAAATATCGTTGGTACCGCTGTTGATTTTAATATGCATGGCCTTTTGTTGTCCAAATTCAAAGATAATGAAACCAAAGGATGGACTTCCCACGAAGTCAACTCAAAATGTTTGCTACAAACTCGCGCGTCTTTCGTAGGTTCCCATTTTCTCGACGAGTCGGCCGATTTTCTTCGGTAACGGTCTACACACACTTCAAATCCTAATATATCATTATCTCGATTAGGGACGAAAGAAACTTAGGTTATTATCTTGTCCTTCTTTATTCAAACTTTTTCACCCAGCAACAGCACACGGCATTTTTAACAAGTACCATAAAACGTAATCCTACATAGACAATACTATACAACTCAATGCGACACCGCTAATCGTTTGGTACCAATGACGTCACAGGATCACGTGACACTTAACAGGGCGAAACTCGAAGCGTGTGCGCTATGAGATAAAATTGGCTACTGTGAGAAAACGGGTCAACCAATAAGTGTAATATTTGAACAGATTGTATATTATACACATATATTTCCGAATATATACTCAAAAGACACGCACTAGTTCACCTTTAATAGGTAATTTTAAACAAGTTATCGCATTTTTCGGGATCATTTTTATTTTAAATGTGTTTTATTGTCGAAATATCCGTTATAAAATCCTGCTAATATAAGCTTTCTAGTTGCTTAATAGAATTAAGGCGGGACAATGTAATGATAGTTACATGATTCCTGGTTCCATTGTCCTTAAAGTGGCTATCCCGCCAACCACAGCCACATTTTGCAACATATGTGCATCGTTTTTAAGCCTACTGACGACGAGGTATATATTTAACTGACATATTTTGAGAATTCAAACTCTATAGACACAGTATTAACGACTTTAACCAGCCTGGCCAAACCCCAACTCATAATTAATTTTACACATATTCAATCACGAATATTTTAAGATCTCATGATTAAACCTATACTTTTATTCATCACATATGCATTATTATATGTCCTGAACACATGGACAGGGTTTTGATAAATAATTTTGTAGTGTAATTTTGTGTCATTATTTGGCGGGTTAGTTTCTTTAGATCCGACTTTGAAGATTATTCGAAATATGACGCTAAATATGTAATCGAACAATACGTTTTCAAGTTAAAACCCAACATACAAGTCAGAACATGAGTAAATATACAACATATTAGTCAGAACATGAGTAAATATACAACATATTAGTCAGAACATGAGCAAATATACAACATATTAGTCAGAACATGAGCAAATATACAACATATTAGCCAGAACATGGGCAAATATACAACATATTAGTCAGCACATGAGCAAATATACATTTTGTCACAGGACTTAAAAACTGATTAGCTGCCATTCACACTATACGGTAAAGACGGAAGTCATACATATTCATAATTTTCCATTGCAGAGGTAATGAGATTTTATCTTATTTGCAGTAGGTGATAAAATTTGTGTTACTCGGTTTTTATCCTTAGTAAAATAAAAATCTTTGGCTGAGGAAACAGACGATAATTTTCAAGATTTTGAAAGATACATATCTTGAATTAATGTGCATGAATGTGCATGCAATATGCTGGGTTTTAAAAGAATCACACTGTAGATACCTTAATTGTAACGGTAAACTTGCTTGAACATCAAGGATAAAGACCGAGTTTATCACTTATTGTTCGGGGCGCTTGTTTGATAAACAAGATGTATATCAGTGAAACAGACATTTTTAGTGGTAAATAAAAATATCTTACTTCTCAAAATCGGTTCAGAAATAAAAACTCGACATGCGAATGCAAAATCCTGCTGCATCAACAATTTTTTTTTTATAGATTTTTTATCCAAAAATGGATTTAATGTGTTGGATAAATGTAAATTAAGACACTCTGAAAGTTGGGGCGAACTGAAGTTATTTTAGATTTCAGCATTTTGGCTGTAAAATATTTATTTCTCAACCGATTTTGAAAAGTAAGATATTTTTATTTACCACTAGAAATTCCAGTTTTAATAATATATTATTTATGGCAGTTTTTATAAAATTCCTCATGCTATTGCCGGAAAACCTTTTGCTGAAAAAAGCGCCCCAAACAATACCAGCATGCATAGGTATGTCTAGTTTCTGGTCACTGATTTGTTTTGATGATGCTCTATCAAGAATATGACTGTGTATCTTAGAGAATGCCGCATATATGCTCTGTTAAACTGGCCAAATTATTCCTTTCAATCACTAGCCTCGGTAATAATAATAATAATAATAATAATAATAATAATTTCTTTATTTAACGAAGATTAAAACACATAAAGTTATGCATATAAAATACAAACACTTATTTTCAATGTGGCCTTCGAACAATAATGCAATAAAAGTTATAAATACATATAAAAACATTCATACTCATGCGCGCACACGCATACATCCATATACACAACAATACTACATATCCGACAAGCACTCATTAGTTAATACATTCATAATATTCTTAATTCATAATCAAGATATCCATAGTGTCATATATGACGGATATTTAAGCAATTACATGCATACAGTGCCAGTTTCACTCAAGAAAAACACGCAATAACAACAAAACAACAGCGACATAATTATATAGTAATATCAGCTAGTTTATATCCTGTTTTTGGAAAAGAAATTGTTTTAAATTGTATTTATACGAATTAAAGCTATTGATGTTACGTATATGTAAAGGAATTGTATTCGATACTATTGTACTGTAATAGCTGAAAGAATCTTTAAAAGAGTGTGTCCGATGTTTCAATGGAACAAGATCTTTTCGCTTAATGGAACGCAACATATCATTTTCATTGTGAGAGAAGCAAATTAGATCTGACAGGTATTTTGGTACTAGTTCATTTTTACATTTAAAAACTAATATTCCTATTTGATATAGACATCGGTTTTCGAATGATAACCAACCCAATTCTTTAAACATTAACTTTGAACTAGTATTTAAGTCTTTATTCAGTATTATTCGTGCTGCTTTTTTTGAATTTTTGTTATTTTCATAATTTCAGCTTTCGAATTAACTCCCTTTCCCCAAACAGTGCACAATAATCAGACGATGACATAATGTTAGCGTTATAAAATATTTTTTTCATATCATATGTTAAATAGTAAATAACATGTTTTAATAATGCAATTTTAGTATTGAGTGTTGAACAAACTTTAAATATTTGATACTTCCACGATAGTGTATTATCAATATATATACCTAGTAGTTTATGTACAGATACTTTTTCTATTAAGACATCGTCAATATATAAAAACATTTCTTTGGCATTTTTAACCTTATATTTTGTGGAGATAAGCATACATTTAGTTTTTGATGGGTGCAGTGCCATGTTATTAATGCAACACCAACTTTTGACAGCATTCAGATTTTCCTGGAAATTTTTTCTCGATCACATCTATATTATGATCAGATTCATAGAGAGTAAAGTCATTTGCATACAGATCAATATTTATTGCATTTGGTGATATTGATATGTCATTAATATACAGGAGAAATAAAAGAGGGCCTAATATGGAGCCCTGAGGAACACCTGATTTTATTATCATTTCCTCAGAAAACTGGCCATTAACCTTCATTCTTTGCTTGCGATTACTTACATATGATGTGAACAATGTAATGGTTTTGTCTGAGAAATGATACAGTTTAAGTTTATACAATAGTATTTGATGATCCACAAGATCAAATGCCTTTTTTAAGTCGAGAAATATCGCTCCTACATCTTTTCCAGAATCTATGTATTTTAACCATGAATCAATTAGCCTTGTTAAAGCAGTTTGACAGGAGTGCACTTTCTGAATCCTGATTGTGTCATATGTAAAATAGTTATGTAATTGGGTCGCAATGTAACGTTCGAAAACGTTTGAAATGGTCGGAAGAATAGAAATTGGTCTATAATTGTTCGGGTCGGTTCTTATAATTGTTCGGGTCGGTTCTATCCCCAGTTTTAAAAATTGTAATAACAAATGTTTTTTTAAGAGAATCAGGGAATATTCCATAATGTATACTACTGTTTATTATATGTGCAATAGCATAAGTTATATGGTCCCCACAATATTTAAGAATTCTAGGTCCTATACCATCAAGTTCCGTAGATTTCATAACATCTAATTTGTCAATTATTCGTTTAACTTCGTATGGTGGTATTTCTTCTATAGAAAAGGTTTTGAACTTCAGGTTTTCGTTCATACATTGTTTCAGTTTTTTGAAGTTTTCTGTGACAAATGACGTTTTTTCTATAATATTATATATGTTTATGAAATGTTCATTTAATGCGTTTAAAATATTCAATTTCCATCTATAATATTATCATTTATAATTATAGTTTTAGGTAAAGATGCATTATCCAATCTGCCTTCATTAGGATTACTTATCGTTCAAAGCGTTTTCCACAAATAGCTTGGGCTTTTATTTTCTCTGATAGCGTTTTGTTTTGCTTTTCTTTATCATAGATGCAATTGTATTTCTCATAGTTTTATATTTATCATATTCGCCCTGCCTGTGTAATCTATCTCGCTCAAAGATAGCGTTTTTGATCCCTTCATTAAACCATCCTGGTTGAGTATGATATTTGACTCTCTTCTTTTATACAGGAGCATGTTTACATAAAATGTTATTAAGTAAATTATAAAGGCAATTAAGAGACTGATTAGGGTCACTGTACAATTCAATCAATTCAAGTGGAGCCATAGCTAAGTTCTTGAAAGACCTATAATTAATAGATATGTGTGTTTTGTTTTTATTTATAATTGGTCTGAATAATCGTGTGCAACACACCGGATAGTGATCACTTATGCTGTAAAATGGAACATTCAGAAAGTATGTTGGGATCTGTGGTATAAATATGATCAAAATATGATTTCTTCGTTACGCTATGCTGCACGGATCCAGAACCAGGGCCTGAGGGAAAACAGAACGTTTGAAATCGCCCCAACGTTTTGGTAGTCTCGATCATCCAGACCTCTCGCGAAGTCCACACGATGGTCTGGAGTAAAGCTTCTTTAAAATTTGTGACATCAAAATGACGTGTGGACGAAAAAGAATCCCCGTCCGCTGATTGGTGGAATAAAAGTACCCCAAACAACGTCAGCGGATCACGATTAATGCTAAAAATTACATTGTAAACATCATTTTGTAAGATTATATTATGTTTTTAGAGAAACTACAATAAAACGAAGTTTATTGTATATTTAATATATATAGTGGGTGATTCCCATAGATTTCCATAACAAACTGAAGTTGACCAATCAGAGACCTGTGATTTTGTTTGTCCACACCTCGTTTTGATGTCACAAATTTTAAAGAAGCTTTACTCCAGACCATCGTATGGACTTCTTTGAGAGAAGTCTCGCGAGAGGTCTGGATGATCGAGACTATCAGCTTGAGTGTGTCTGGATGATAGAGACTAAGTCAGCTTGAGTGTGTCTGGATAATAGAGACTAACGTTTTCGGCGATTTTGCGAGATTTTGACAGATTCAACGAGACTTTCAAAAAACATATTTTTAAGTTAATTTATTAATAATTTCTTATTTTTAACTTATGAGAAGCAGCAAGTGGCGTTAACATGTTTAACTGATGCATCAACAATTGACGTTGTACGTTTATTTATAACATGACGTCACGCAAACGTCGACTTTATGCGCGTGAAAAAAACGCGCAAATAAATTGTGCTAATCGCTAGTGGGCGCTTTAATTGGCATAATCTGCCCAGACCGATATCTGCAAGTAAGACATGATACGGTCTAGCTGGCCGAGACATTCAATCACTTATCGCGAAAGATGCTTTAAAAAATATCGAACCACTTATATCTCAGACCACCATTACATTTCGGCTTTTAAATCCATATCACCATATAAAACCGACTCTATAAACAAGTTTTGTTTCAATAATATCTGTATACATGTACATGTATGTGTATTACATACATGTATATCTAACAGCTCGTTGTCTGAATAAGTACAGCGTACTTGTATATGCGAGTATCGAGGTGACGATCTGAAATCTAAGCAAGTACCTCTCCATAAAGCTGAGCACTCTTACTAAGTTCAAACCACATATTTTAACTATTTTCTTGACCTACGCAACATGTTTAAAACGACTTCCTGTTGCCTTTCGGATTTTTTTAAATTTGTTTATACAACATCCTACTTTAAAACCGCAAAGAGTGGGCTAGATGATCCCAAAGGACCAGTAAGTAATTGTAGTCGGGGCGACATTTTAAAGTCGCAACATAGCATTCAAGAAACGCTAGCGTGAATGTCAATACATACCTTGAAGGGTATTCTGGGAGCAACGAGCACAAACACGAGTGACTACTTACGTTTATTTCAAAATCCTTCTCACTGAAGTAAAAAAGGGTGTCTTCCTGAAACCCCCACTTTTCACTTGAAACACCCACAAAAAAAAAGTGGGTGTTTTGTTTCAGGAATTTTGCTTTTTCCAATTAACACCTTCCTACGGCCATTATAGCTATAGTCTGTTTCTTAGGATGATTTAATAAAACAACACAAGTTTTTTTATACATTTATATCATCTTTTTTTGGATAATTTAATGGATTTTATTTAATATTATAATGTTAACTTATAAAAATCATATTTTTTTGGATAATTTAATGGATTTTATTTAATATTATAATGTTAACTTATAAAAATCTTCTTTTTTTACATTAAAACAGGCAATATTATAATTGAACATTAATAAATTAATTATAGTTTTCTTCTTTTTTTTCAGGGTTTCAGGAATATGAAAATTAGAAAGTTTTTTTAATATTTTACATTTATATATATTTTCTATTGTCACAAATATATACACACGTATGAACGCATGTTCATTAAAGAAGTTGCGATGCTGCGTCAGAGTATTCCATCGCCGTCATGTCTCCGTTTTCCAAACGTGCTTTCAGGGCTGCTAGTCTTTGCTCGAGCTGACGATACTTTCTTTTTTTGACTGGACGAACGCCCCCTGCCTGGTATTGAAGAACCCTAATGTAGCAAGCAGCTTCAATCCGCTGTAGTATAAAAAAGAACCATCGTAAAACTTAGAACATTATGTACATACATGCAGAATAAAAACTACGTGAATTCAAGAATAACAAGAAATAAAGCATGACTGACCTGTAGCCATATATTAATTAAAGTACTGGTCATTGTATACTTTACCTCTTTATTTTACAAACTATTAAAACGTATTGAAACATTACAAAAAAAACACAACGGTTTACTGCAAGCCGTTGTATATCCTTCTTTATTTATACGTATTTACAATATCGTTGCACTGAGCCCTAAAGTAGCTACTGACATTGTGGGTCTTTACGGGCTTGACCCCTACGTAAATTTATACGTTACGTCATTAAGATGTTTGGCTGTTATTGATGTGTGTTTAATAAAATATTGTGTCTATGGCAGTGGTTTCTTGATTTTACAACCCAAAATGTATTATATCCAAGGTGCAACAAAAACTTGCTAAACTTTTTTCCTCAGTATATATATTTGGAGATTTTTTTTAAACAAAACCATTTAAGATGAGTTATGTACCGACCTGTGGCACAGGCACATTCCTTTAGCACACATACCCCCGTAGAAACATTCCGAGTCACACTTGTTTACGTCGCAACACCTGTATTGGTAGCAACTTAACCTCTTGGCAGCTAAAATATACAGCACATGTAGAATCGGCTTTATTCCGAGAGCTTATAATAATAATAATAATAATAATAATTTCTTTATTTAACGAAGGTTAAAACACATTAAGTTATTTATGCATATAAAATACATACACTTATTTTCAATGAGGCCTTCGAACAATAATGCTATAAAAGTTATAAATACATATAAAAACCAAAAGTCATTACTCTTGCGCATACACGCAAACATCCATATACACAACAATACTACAAATCCGACAAACACTCATTGGTTAATACATTCATAATATTCTTAATTCATAATCAAGATATACATATATGAAGGATATTCAAGCAATTACATGCGATACAGTACAGTGCCAGTTTCACTCAAGAAAAAAATAAAATAAAATATAGCAAAAACCCAACAGCGACATAATTATAATTATAGTAATATCAGCTATTTCATATCCTGTTTTTGGAAAATAAATTGTTTTAAATTGTATTCATACGAATTAAAGCTATTGATGTTACGTATATGTAAAGGAATTGTATTCATACTATTGTACTGAAATAGCTGAAAGAATCTTTAAAAGAGTTTGTTCGATGTTTCAGTGGAACAAGATCTTTTCGCTTAATGAAACGCAACATATAATTTTCATTGTGAGAGAAGCTAATTAGATCTGACAGGTATTTTGGTACTAGTTCTTTTTACATTTAAAATCAATATTCCTTGATGATATAGACATCGGTTTTTGAATGATAGCCAACCCAATTCTTTAAACATTAACTTTAAATTAGTATTAAATTAATGCTGAAATGGGTATCGATTGGATATTAACCACTGTAATAAATGTCATCATATTATATGAATTCATCCTTTGATTCCGATCACACGTGTCAATGTTGAAATATTTCTTGCAGCCTAAATATATAGCAACAAGAAAAGTATAACGCATGCGTTATATGTAGACGATTTTTAATAATGGGTTAGTTTGTTGAGATTTTGTTCAAGTCACATACCTTTAGTCTTAAGGTAAAGTGAAGAATTAAAAAATACTGTATGAATACAGATTAGTTTTTATTTGGTCTTAGGTACACATTATTATACATGTTAAAGGGAACATATTGAACTATACACTGTTAACAGGCGATCTTGATCGCACGGACGCAAACACTTGAGAATTGTATGCATTTATTAATAAGCATTTTTCATGTACTGATCATTGGGACCCAGCTTTAATCATTCGCAACATCTCGTACACTGCTTCGCAGCATGACTCGAATTAAACCGTGAGCCATACACTTTTTTGTTACCATCTCAAGGGACAAATTCTTACTAGTACCATGTTATTGAGTACCTTGTAGAGAAACAAAAAATCCATGATAGCAGTGTGAACAGGGTAGCTGATTCCTGTTATTAGAGTTCTCTCCCCCTTTTAAGCAAAACTCTTGTTTCTTTAAAAAAATCGTTTTCGCTGAAACTAGAAGAGCTACAGGTCTAATATTTTGCATGTATTATACATTTAGGGTCCTCTACCAAGTATTTATAAAATGGTGACCCCAAGGTCAAATATGGCCCAGCCCCGGGGGTAACATTTTTTCATACAGTTATATAGGACATCTTTAAAAAATAAATGCTTTTCTCTAAAACTGTAAGAGCTAGAGGTCCCATATTATGCATGGAGCATAAGCTTATGATCCACTAGCAAGTTTGTTAAAATGTTGACCCTGGGGTCATATCTGGCTCCGCCCCAGGGGTCACTTTTGTTCAAATCGTGACTCTGTGTCCAACTATGGCCCGGTTCTGGGGTTAAAGTTTTACAAAGAGTTATATAGGAAAGTCCATAAAAATATTCTTTTTCTGATACTACAAGAGCTAGAGGTCTAATACGATGCATGTAGCATAAGAGTATCGATCTCTACCAATTTATTTTGTTAAAATGATGATCTTATGGTCAAATGTCGCCCGGTCCCGTGAGGTCACATATTTACATATAGTTATGTACGAACGTCTATAAACATCTTCTCTGAAACTACAAGAGCTAGAGGTGTAATAAGCTACATGTCGCTTAAGATTATTGTCCTGTACCAAATAATTTAAATGGTGTCCCTTGAATCAAGCCTGGAATCAAATTTGGCCCTGTCCCGGGGGTCACACTATAACAATGAATTATATAGGAAAACATATTCAAACAGCTTCTCTATACTTCAAAAGCTAAATAATAGTTCGCATGTACCATAAGCTTATGATCCTCTACCTAGTTTGTTCAAATGGCGACAATGGGGTCAAATATGGCCACTACGGGGGTCACAGTTTTACAGATTTATATAAAGAAATTGCTGTTGTTTGTTAAAACATGAGAGCACGTTGAGACAAGGCGAGTGGGTCTCTTGTTTATGGTTTGAAGTTGTACACTTTTCATAAAATCGCTTTAAAAGTTTTAAGCGAACTGAAATATATAGAGAATGTGACTTTTGATAAGGTATTCCATTACGAAGACTTAACCATGTTTACAAATCGCATACTGAATAAACCACGAACTAAAATCACAAAGTAGACCACTGCATTTTCGACAAATTGCAAAAAAAAAACAGAAAGAAAAAGAAAAGGCATTTTACGGTTTAACTGTTGATTTTTAGGTGTTTGTTATACAAATTTTAAAATAACCCGCCAAATTACGACAAAATTACACTATAAAAACAGTTCATCTCATATAATAATGCATATGTGTGTCGCTTAAAAGTATATGTTTATTCATAGGTTTTTGTAATATCCGTAATTGAATAAGTGTAAAATGAATTATCCATTTTTGTTTTTTTTGTCTGGCTGGTTAAAGCTTTTTATATTGTATCTATAGAGTATAATACCTAGTGGTCAGTAGGTTTAGAAACGATGTACATATGTTGTAAAATGTGGCTGTTGTTGGCGGGATAGCTACTTCCAGTAGCACCTGTATGTCGGATATAGCTTTTAGAGTAAACATCAGTAAACTAACCGTGATCACTAAATGTAATCTATCTCGATGCACTGGGTACCGATTCTTATCTGGAAGCGTTTTATTTTTTTATATCTTATATATATGTTATATTGTCACATTAAGTTATATTATTTAAATCAGATAATATGTAAAGAGTATTCTTAATTGTCCTGTTTTATCCCAAGGCATTAATTGCCAAGATTATCAAAACAGCAATGAGCTGGGCATATATAAGTTGCAACTCCACATACATGAACTTGGTGCTAACTTGCTAGATAAGAGAGACCGGTGTGAACCCAGTTTCTTGGATATAACCTTTATGACGGATTAACATTTTAGTTGTATGTATTTTAATGCAGTCATCCTGTTTGAGCGCATACAGCCTGTTGATGCAGTGGATAGCACGGGGGACTTTAAATTCAGAGGACCCTGGTTCAAGCCTCACCGGAGCCAGTGAATTTTGTCGGTGTGTTCTTGGTCAAGACACTTTTTCCCTCGTCCGTCGGATGGGGACGTAAACCGTGCGATCCCGTGTATCGCTTGTTTTTTCCTCCCATCATGTTAAAGAAACATAGGTGTCTATTCGTCAGTAGGGCAGGTTCCTAAATGCCTATATAATATATCCACCAACCCCTCAACCCCCCCCCCCCCCACACACACACACACTCCCTCTCTCTCTTCAATACACCTTCTTTTTTAGGTAATACTAATTCCATTTGCACTTGCATGCGCAAAAGTAGGGTTAATGCTTACTATCCTAGGTTAATTCCATACTCTAAATCAAGTACGGAGAACATCACAACCTATGTTTAGATACATATCTGTTTAGATACATATCCTAAGCAGGTGATATTGTAACAACTGCACCAATACTAACAAATAGTTGCCATGGTAAGTAGTTAGTACAGAGATCTTGGTATCACCCTAAAGATATTTCTTCGTCGACGCCGTGTGGTTCCCGGGCAAGAATATGACCACTGCATATCCAGGCATAGGGGTAAAATTTCCCCGAATTCATGTTAATTTTGTCATTTTTGTTCATTATTTTCATCATGAAACCTGTATTGTTTCAGGTGCTACTTCAGTGGTGGCAGTGATCGTGGCTCCAGAGAAAAATGGAGTGTTAACTAGAGAATTTGAAGCAACTCTGCAGTTCTGCAGGTAAGAAGGTTCTAGGCACATTTTGCACATTTTTATCTAGATGTTAATGAAGAGTGAGCCGGGTCGAATGTTCATTCCTGTTGGCGCCATATAACATGTTTGTGTTGGTGCGCCGTAAAACCCCAATTCAATTCATCTTCGTCGATTCTTTTTTCAGTAACACAAAAATGGTTCGTGCAAATGCATATACTACTATTTTTACATGTCATATGCAGAATTCTTCATTGTGTTGTATATGTGGGGAAATTCAGGTGTAAAAATCCTTAAAATATGCATAAATTGTAATTAAAAAATATTAAAAAAACTTTTAAGATTTTGCGTTGCAATATGCAATGTTTAATTCATGTATTTATGTGTAATACATAATCCAAATGTGTAATCATAATAAGTATTGCGATGACGCATACACCTAAAAAAGACTTTTGTTAAAAAAACACACATTAAACCGCACATTTCCTTTATCTAGAATCCTTTGGATTATGTGTTGTCTGTGCAATATATGTATATATCAGAACATGTTAATACTATTTATGTTGCAGTTACTTTGAGGAAGGCTTATACTTCCAGTTTGGCATGTGTCTCAACTTATCAGGCTTACTAATGAACACATATGTGCAATGCCATGAACATTGCTTAGTACTTAATTTCATCAATATATCATAACAATCCATTTTCATATTATAATATTATTTAAATCATGTAGAAAGGTTGTAAATTACTGCTTCTTACAAGTTTACACGTATATTGTAAAAAATATTAACTAAACTAAATGCATACAAATGTGTCAATAGTGGGTGGGGGTAAATTGACTTCTAATTTGAAGCAAAATAGAGATTTTAAACAGAATTTAGTGCTAAAAAAGAGCTTATTTACGCTTTATGTAACTCAATGAATTGTAAACTTAAGTGCATCTTTAAAAAATACATCAATAATTATTCACACAAGCATGACATTCAAAAATGGACATCAAAAACTTATATGAAAGCGCTACAATGATAACCTATTAATGTTCGATGTTTTTTTATATAAGCTACCTGTTCCAGACTGCTATCATGGAAAAATGTAATCTATATACATTGCTCTTTTCAAAAAGTGATGGTAGAATTTGTCCCTTGAGTTGGTAACAATATCGAAAATTTTGGGTCCTGGCTCAAGGCCTAAATGTAATACGCAGGTTTCCATAATGGTTACGTCATTTTAGAGTGACGCGCGTCAAATTCCCGCCAAAGTTGAGTTATCTTCAACATTTTGCAATGTCGTTTAGCCGATTGCTCCATCTATAGTTTATTTACGTGCAAGCAGTGATAAAACCTTCATCTGTATTGTAAATAACAAACATGCAACGCAAATCATACATCAACACGTGTGGCAAGCGGCCATATTGTTTATGTAGCAACATCTTAGCAACAATGCACTATTTTCTTCCGGCTAACAGAATGTCAATATTTTGAACATACCGAAGCGCCGTGATACACACGAGGCGGGATCCCGAGGAATGAGGGGATTGGCCGAGCGTTCACGATTGTGCTTTAATTATACTTTATCATGTCGATCTGTATAATTCTGCCGAGAAACAGGGTGCCTGAGATCAAATAAAAATATTATCTCGGCAGTTACTTTCCTATCCCGTCAGGTGCACCTCTTTTGATGACGTCAGCACCTCTTTTGACGACGTCATCGTATATTTGATGACGTCTGGGTATTTTTGAACGGAAAGAAATGGGAAAAAAGGTAAACTAAAATGATTTTAAACGATCAACAGATAAATAAAATATCATGTTAGTGCCTGATCTCATCCAGTTTATCAGGTTCGGCACGAAAAAAAATAAAACCCTCGGCACAGCCTCGGGCTTCATTTTTCCTCATTCTCTATATAGTTTAATAATATTTTATTGCAGATATGTTACACTACATCAATTCAACATCACAATATTCATAGAAACATATGCAAATGGATTGAACTACAAGTTATTACAAAATTAGTTACAGTTCTCTCCATTGTGGCTGAAAAAGTGTACATGATTATCGGTTTGAAATTGTAACAAAACATTTAAATATAAATTTGATAGGAAAAAACAAAGGAAAAAAAATATAATTTGTTTTTCTTCAAAAAATGTAAACTCTGCCGTGCCATTCTACCCCCATGCAATCTCCACCGAAATAACACCACAATATCCCCGTTCAGGCTGATAGAAACATATATAGCGACAGTTGATATAGACAAAATACAACGTTATATTGCATGATACAAAATTAAGGATTTTGGAATCGTTTAGTGTTTTTAATAGAGTTTTGAACTTGTGTAAATAGAATATAATTTTCCTCGTCCGTTAGTTGGTCAATGCCGTATAAAAGTTTGTGAGTACTTAAAGGATGAAATATACTAGTGTCAAAACATAATTACCGTCTTTCATTTCTGAAAATTACACATCTAAACAAATAATGCTCAACATCTTCAAAACCATCACCACATATACAATTGGGATTATCCCTCAAATGATTAAGAAAGAGATCTGCGTTTAAATTGCTGCAACTGTTTCCAAACGCGCATGTAAAACTGAAAGGTATCTATAACCCATTAAGTATTGGGGTACTATTGGTGGTTTAAAGTAATTGTTAAGTCTAGTTTTAAAACTCGAAAGGGATGGTGCTTCGCGAATATTAATATCAAGTTCGTTCCAAAGTTTTAGAGATGACGGTAAGACTGATCTCGAAAACAGTTCTGTTATTCTAGGTAAAGTAACGAAGTTGGAACTGTTTCTCAAGTAGTAAGGATTCGATTCCGAAATAGTTGCGGGGAATATTTCATTCAAGTAACTCGGTAAATCTCCATTTTTAAACTTAAAGGTCAATATTAACTTTTGGATGTGTCTTCTATCGAACAGAGAGACCCAACTATTCTCTATATATACACAATAGTTTTCGTCTAGAAAATAGGATCTGCTTTATCAGAGTTCACTCAGTGCGAACATGATATCCTTCGGATGCATTAACTCAAAAAGGAAGAAAGTGACATACTCGGTTGCGTTGCGTCTGTTTATGAGAGTGTAAGTTAGCTACAACACACACATGGTAGGATCACACGGCTATCTTGATATTTAATCCCGGCGTCCCGTCATGTTTTATACATAACGTGCATTTATTTGATAAACAGCATTATTATTTGAATAGTTCAAAGTTAATTGATTTCAACATATAATACATTGTTGAATATTTCGATGATATTATATACTTGTGGATCATTGATATCAGGGGCAGTAGCCGCAAGTCTCAAACACCAGGTTTTGATCTCCCATAATATAAATGTGCTTGACATATTTTCTTTTCTGACATGGATGTTTATTTATATATTACACAATTTGTTTATTTATATATTACACAATGTGCGAGAGATTGGTTTAAACAATATTTATTTCGTAATGTTCACATATATATTATATACGAAATATAATAGTAAGGATCTGAAAACAAGCTTATCAAAATCTATATAAATTCATCTCCTTTCAGAGAAGTCACATTTTGATATGGCTGAGTAACATAAACAGTTTAATCATGAAAAGTAAGAAAATAAAGCAGGATAAAATAATCGAGAATAAGGAATCAGAATGGCAGCTGAGCATACAAGAAGCTGTATTCTAGGCTGCTATTTTAAGTATTTTTTTATGAGAAAAACGAGGAGAAATACAAGATAAGAAAAAGAGAAAAAGAAAAACTGATGGAAATACATGCGCATACAATTCAACACCGGTGTACACTATCAGTCCAAACTGCAATGACTGCCTCTTTTTTACGATTAGGATGCAAATCTGCGGTGGAAACTATATAGTCATGTACACTCTTAAAGAAATCGGCGTTTAATTGATGAGAAAGTTCTGAAGAACCAAAAAGGAGATTGTGCTGAGACCGTGGACATGGTAAGTTTGATAGGTGCGTTCTTCTTTGTTCCGCAAAGTTTGGACATACTATTAGGAAATGATTTGTTGCCACATGTACATAGAGAAGAGGTATGAGCATCATATTCCTTTAAATAGATAAGGAGTTTCAGCATTCAAGAGACGTAGTGACAGCTATTTAAAAGAAATGCCATGAAACAGCAAGAAACCGGGAAATAAAGAAATCGAAATAGGAATGGAATGGACGGATTGAAAAAAAGAAGAAGAGAGAATAAACTACAAACAATGAAATTAAAGTTAAAACTGTGTCGTTGCTTTCGTTCGTTTATTTTGCTATTTTTATTTTATAAATTAATTCGGTAACAGTTCGATGTATTTGATTTAAAAAAAGAAAAGAAAAAGAAAGACAAAATCCCAATGAAAATGCGTATATATATGATAAACAGATTAAAACATAGGTGGTGCGTTATTGTCCGTCATATCGGCCCTCGACCAATATCGGCCCCCAGGCTGAAGCCATCGGGCCGATTTGACGGACAATAACGCACCACCCATGTATTAATCTCTAAATACTTCGCAATTTTTCCTAACTGAAAATATTTTATTTATCATAAATTCCTCCAGATGTAAGTCATAAACTTATTATTTACCAAACATTTCTAGTAAATAATTAACGTTATACAAATCACGTTGTACCTTTTTGAAAGTCGGCGTAAAATACACTTAGGTAAAGAAAAGAGATTACATACGAACACTTTGATACCCAACGTTGTGAATGACCTGACCTTATGACATCAAATAATGGTTGGGCGGAAAAGGACGTGATTTTCCAACGTGTTGGCGCCAACATTGGTCTCCATTTACACGTTTGATTATATACCCTCTGTTTCCGTAACAAGTGCGACATCTCACAATTTTAATCAGTATAAGATAACAATTCATGTCAGCTTAAATTATCGTTCATAATTCAAATTAACACCTCATAAAATAGTTGACATTACCTTTAATAACTAAAACAGAATTAAGACTAGTCAGTGTCGTCACTATATATTATTATTTTGCAATAATTGACAAACGTCAAATACAGTTTTTACCTTCGTCCTAATTAAGAAACCTCAACCGAGAACGTAATCTACCTCCACCGGCACATATAAAGAAAATAATCTACCTCCACCGACACATACAAGCACGCACGCACGTACTTACAGAAGTATGGTTACTTACGTAAAGCTGAGGCTTCATAGCTCACCAAGGCGATTATTAGAATAGCCAGACAAACCTTTGGAATCATGACGAAATCTGGATCTAAAGATAAATGTAGTGGTCATTAGTAACTATAAGAAATAGTTTGATATATGGAGAAGTACGCGCCCTATTAGGGCATCACAACAGTATAGGCTATGTTTGATATATGGAGAAGTACG
>JAWPHD010020128.1:0-33004 GCA_037043455.1 Cyrtodaria siliqua | reverse complement strand
GGATTGATGACATCATCGCGCCTTTTTATAATTTTTTGCATATTGATAAATATCATTTAAAGGGGATGTTGCGCTATTCTGGAACTAACTTAAAAAATATAGGAGATATGACCTTTTGAAAGTGTGCAAAAAGACTCCAATGGAGGCAGCCATCTTTGAATGATGACATCATTGCACCTTTTTCCATATATGGAAAATAGATAATAAATAGTGTTTAAAGCAAATAAATGTATTCAATTATAAATACAAAGTAAAATATTTCTGCTGTATATGCTCTTTTTACGATTTACATGTATTTGCAGTTATATTCTGTGTTTTAAAGGGGTTGTTGTACTATTTTCTGGAAAAAGCTTCATTTAAAGCGGCTTTTTTCAGATCTTTCTGCGGTTTATAAAACCCTTTTAAATTAAACTAGTTCCAGAATAGTGTAACATCCCCTTTAAATATATTATTTGTACAAAATAATAAACAATTATCAAAAATGATAGCAAATAATTATGTAGGTTATGTAAAAAATAGAACGGAACTTAGCAAGTTTAAAAAAATCAAGAATGTCGTGTGTTTTGAACAAATCCAAATTGCTATGTATCCCTTTAACCTTGAATACTTACATGCTAACAATAACGTACTTCTCAGGTTCTTTTTATTGTTCAAAAAGGTTGTAAATGATTTGTTGGGATTTATTCAAATTATGTTGATGGGAAACATTCCATGTGAGATTTTTCATTTATACCTATTAATATACTATTAGGAAAATGGTATGCAACTCAAGAAGTTTTGCTATAATATGCTGCTGTTTATTGAATGGTGCAGGGCAACATTAGACCTTTCCTTTCGGAAAACACACACTAAAACATCACATAACACTCCAAATGCTATCCCTTCCAAGTTTCATTACTGATAGTATACCCATCTGGCGCAAGCAGGTGAGCATAAGATGTAACATTTTGCATTAAATTCAGTACTGAAATGGATGAAATTTTCAAAGAAAATATTCAATATTTATGAATTTCATGCTTCAAAGTGTACTGTGATTAAAAAATCTAAAACTAGCTGCAGCCCTTTTTTTACAAAATATTTTGGGATTTCTTGTAATTAAATGTGCATTATATAATTTATATAGCGGAAATTCCTGAGTTGCGTTTCTTTTTTCCTTAAGGATATAATAAACTGTCTATCAGCAATGTCGGCAAAACATATTAAAGCAAAAAACCACGCGCATAATATTTAAGATTATTACTTCATCAACATGATCAAGTCTACATGTAGCTTTAAAATTTATGAAACGAATCTTTTCAGAAAAAAAATATTTAAAAGAAATAATCCTAGCTTAAGTGAAGATGTTGAGATTATTTAACTGCTGGAATCGATTACAGGGAAATCCTTCACGAGTGGTAGACGTGTGGTTCTTTTCACGAACGAGCGCACGCGAGTGAGTGAAAAAACAAAGCATGTCTACCATCAAGTGAAGGATTACCCAATAATCGATCCCAGCAGTTAAATAATCTATTACATTTTAAATTACGTTTTTGCTAACAAATATTCGTTTTATTGAACGTTATTGGCGGATGACGTCGATGTCAGCAACACTTTGTTGACGTCATGACTCTGCGTCGCAACGTTAGTTATTATTGCGTTCTAAGTTAGCAACGTTAGTTATTATTGTGTTCTGAGTTAGTTATTAATATTTAGCGATTATGAATATTCTTGCACTGAGAAATGCCGATCTTTCACACATAGAAATGTAATAAATCAGCATAATTATTAAGTCTATATAATTAGCATAAATTACGCAAATAATATAATTGAAAGATTTTGGCAAACTAGCAGAACTTTTTTTTTGTGTTGAAAATTGATGCATTGTGGAAGGCTGAATATGTCTTTTTTAATATAATAACAACTCAATTTATTACTATAGAAGCAAAAATAAGTGATTTTTGCATGCAAATGAGCTCCTTTGAAAAAGAAAAAAAAAGGGATTTATTTTTTGTACTGTTTAAATGAATTTTATGGACATGGGCATAAATGCTTGTGCTTGAGATAGAATTTTTTGGTTTTACATATATTATTTCTCGTAAATTCTATGGTCAAGTGACAAGGCTGAACTTGAAATGTTGCCTAGATGTAAATATATGAAGAAAGTTTAATTTTATTATACTAAATTTAATTTAATTTATCCTAAATTTTAAGTTACAATTTTCTGGATAATTTCTGGTTTTATTTTACATTCTTTATATGTATTTATACTAGATTTATAATTCTGATGTTATTTTAGTGAAGTTACTATTATAGTATAATTAATATTCGTATCTATATAAGGAGAACACCTTTTGTATATTGATTTTTTTTCTAAATAAAACATTCCATTCTATTTATCAAGCCCCTTGTGGTTTGTGGGCAAGAATATGGTCACTTTTGTCCCGGTAGAGTAAAATCACCCTGAATTCATGTTAATTCATTCATCAATACCATTATTTGTATGCATGTATTCACTAAAGGTTTTCATCATTATTCCCCCGTGTGGTTCCCGGGGGCCCCGTTTGGTCATGGGGCAAAGAATAGGGCCATTGCAGATCCCTTTGGAGGGTTAGGCAGAGGGGTAGAATCCCCCCAAATTCATGTTCGTTTAATCATTTTTTGTTCATGTTCATTAAAGGTCTTCATCATGATCCCTGCATTGTTTCAGGTGCCATCTCGCTCACATCAAAAGAGCAGTGGCAGAAAAACAATAAACGTGGCTCCAGCGTAAATGGAGTTTCTACGATTCAATTTGCAGCAACTCTGCAGTTCAGGGTGAGAAGGTTCTAGGCCCATTTTCCATATTTTATCTCGATGTTCATGGAGGATGAGCCTGGCATGTTCATGCCTGTTAGGCGCCATATACCCTTTCATGTGTTGGTGTGCCTTAAAACCCAATTCAATTCAATTCTATTGTATCAGTTGTGTGAGTGTTGGCAGAAAGCAAAGAGTAAAAGAAAAATATAGTTCTACACAATTCGGCAGATGAGAAGGTTTTAGGCCCAATCTTTAAAGCTTTATTTTGATGTAAATGGAGAATGGGCCTGGAATGTTCATTCGTGTTGGTGCCATATAACTTCTTTGTGTTGGTGTGCCATACTCACTTCGATAAACACATGTAAATGTTTACCCTCGTTTATCTGGGCTGGGTTTAAGGGCCGATACCTTGTATTAACTGCTTATATTACTGCTGTTAACCCTCAAATTAATCACATGACATATTTTTTTATCAGAACATTATTTTTAAAGAGAATTTTTAATGTTTAAATCTTTAATAGTGAGTTTGTTTTTTTTGCTTTACATTTGGCGAATTTTGCTGAAGTTCTTTTTTAAAAGGCTATTTTGTGTAAATAGTTTCTGTTAGTATTATTTATCATTTAAGCTTTCGACATTCTAATATACCAAGAGGGTGGGGGTCTAGTTGGCTGGGGCCAAAGGAAAATCAAACTGTTGTTGTCAACAGCAGGCCCAAAGGGAACTGGAACTAAATACCATGTACAGTAAAACTCCCTGACAGCTAAATACCATGTACAGTAAAACTCCCTGACAGCTAAATACCATGTACAGTAAAACTACATGACAGCTAAATACCATGTACAGTAAAACTCCCTGACAGCTAAATACCATTTGATAAATAACATTTCTATAACTTCTACTATAGCAGATTTGATAAATAGCAATAGCCTATAACTTCTACTATAGTAGATTTGATAAATAGCAATAGCCTATAACTTCTACTAAAGCAGATTTGATAAATTATAAAATAGCATTACTATAACTTCTACTATAGCAGATTTGATAAATAGCAATAGCCTATAACTTCTGCTATAGCAGATTTGATAAATAGCAACAGCCTATAACTTACTAGAGCAGATTTAAAATATTAGCATTACTATAACTTCTGCTCTAACGGATTTGATAAATAGAGATTATTTAACTGTTGGGATCGATTATAGGGAAGTTCTTCACGAGATGGTAGTCGTGTCATTCTTTTCATGAACGAGCATATGCGAGTGAGTGAAAAACAAAACACAACTACTATCGAGTGAAGGATTTCCCTATAATCGAAACCAGCAGTTAAATAATCTATTTATTACATTTTAAATCAGTTTATGTATAATTTAACCTATATTTTTCGGTCTATTGAACGTTATCGATGGATGACATCGATGTCAGCAGCACTTTATTGACGTCATAACTCAGCGTCAGTTAGTTATTTTGTATTTGGAGTATAAATATTTAGCGGTTATGAATATTCTTTCACTGAGAAATTCCAATTTTTCACTCACAGAAAGGTAATAAATAGCAATGCTGTTAATATCTACTACATATGCTGTCAATAACTATGCTGTCAATATCTACTACATATGCTGTCAATAACTATGCTGTCAATATCTACTACATATGCTGTCAAACAATAGCAATACACAACAATACAGATATTTATACAGTTTTTACGAAAATTAAAAACATTAAGTTCAACCAGCATGCCCTTTCAAGATGGCCGACAGTACCTTAAGGACAGCTGTAATTATGCTAAATGTATACTTTGTATTAAGCAGCCACATATCCACTAATTAAGGATAATTATCCTCATGAATATTCATGATCTGTGTATGTACATGCTGCACAAAGCAAATGTATTCACGTGTTTATTGTTCGTATGCAATAAAAGTTTTGTATTTTTGTGCTGTATTACAGTTGTCATTTTAAAGCCATTTTCATTTTTTTTTAAAAACCCACATATTACCCTACCTTAATGATACTTAATAGTAAATTTGAGGTTTCAATATGTGACTGCATTGATGGCTCAACTTCACATGTTAATAAATGTACATGTAGGTATACAAAGTCAATCAGGAAATGTAGCATTCACGGAACACGGTCAACCTAAAACATGCAATCAAAACAAAAACAACAAGAAAATTGGTAGAACCGATGGACATTCCCCGAAATGTATCCTCAACTTATCATAAAATTATGGTCTTGTATCACCCAGCAGTTTTCAATTTGCAGTTCCATTAGTAGTTTTTAGCTCTACTGGCCAAGGGCCAGCAGAGTTTATGGGATGGTGAGTTGTCCGTCGTCCATCTGTTAACTTTTACCTCGTTAAGACGATAGAGCCTTTTTTTCCATCCGATCTTTACCAAACTTAAACAGATTGTTAATATCAATGAAAGCTCGGACAAGTTCGAAAACCAGCCAGATCGGACCAGTAACAGCAGAGTTGTGGCCCTTGATTTAGTTAAAAGTGCTATATTTGCCTCGTTAAGACGATAGGGCTTTTATTTTTCATCCGATCTTTACCAAACTTTACCAGATTGTTTATATCAATGAAAGGTCAGACAAGTTTGAAAACCAGTCAGATCGAATTGGTAACTGGAGTTATGGCTCTTGATTTAGTTAAAAATGCTATATTTTGCCTCGTTAATATAATAGGGCCTTCATTTTTCATCCGATCTTTACCAAACTTTAACAGATTGGTAATATCAATGAAAGCTCAGAAAATTTCGAAAACCAGCCAGATCGCACCAGTAACAGCAGAGTTACGGTCCTTGATTTAGTTAAAAATGCTATATTTTGCCTTGTTAAGACGAAAGGGCCTTCATTTTTCATCTGATCTTTACCAAACTTTACTTGATTGTTAATGTCAATGAAAGCTCGGACAAGTTCGAAAACCAGCCAGATCGGACCAGTAACAGCGGAGTAAAGGCCCTTCATTAGTTTAAAATGCTATATTTTGCCTGTTAATATAAGACGATAGGGCCTTCATTTTTTATCCGATCTTTACCAAACTTTACCAGATTGTCAATGTCAATAAAAGCTCGGATAAGTTCGAAAACCAGCCAGATCGGACCAGTAACAGCAGAGTTATGGCCCTTGATTTAGTTAAAAGTGCTATATTTTGCTTTGTTAAGATGATAGGGCCGTCATTTTTCATCTGATCTTTACCAAACTTCACCCGATTTCTTTTTTTTATTATATTTATTTTATTTTTTATTCTTTTTTTTTATCTTGTTTTTAATTGTTTTTTATTATTTTTTTTTATTTTTTTTTTCCCTACGAAACTTGACAAGGATGATCAGTATCAAGCCTAGTTGTGCATATCATCGCCAGGTTGAATGATTTTTGCCAGAGTTATGCCCCTTCAAAGGTTTTAATAGACAAACTTTGTCCAGATTAGTCTGTTCTGAACTCATTGCCGGATTTCAACGAATCTTTGTGGGGATGATCAGTACCAAGACTAGTTGCACCTGTCTCTGCCGTGTTCTGGTTGAATGACTTTTGGCAGAGTTATGACTCCTTAAATGTTTTAATACACTAACTTTGTACAGACTAGTTCTCCTGAACCTCTGGCTGGATTTCAACAAAACTTGGCATGGATGATCAGTACCAAGCCTAGTTGTGTATATCGTCGCCATGTTCCGGTTGAATGATATTATACACAAAACTCTATGTTTAGCCAGTAGAGCGTCCATAGGCACTCTTGGGCCTCTTGTTGACTTCTGCTTCAGACAAGAATTACAGTATAAAATTACAAAGGGCAATAACTTTAATTTGAACAAACATTTGTTGTAGATCTCTGCACCTCTCATTGCCCTCTATTATTTGTGAAGTTTCATTGTTACGGACATGAATTATAAGTATAAAATTCCAAAGGGCAATCCTTCTATTTTGAATTAAGATTTTTTATTGTGGCGACTACTCCTCTGAAACTGCTCGACAGATTTTTATGAAATTTCACAGGAATGTTGCTCTTGATGTCTAGTTGATCCTAGCAAAAATTCAGGTCGGCCAGAAATTCAAGATGGCTGCCGCGGCTAAAAATAGATTTAAAAAAATGTGATTTTGTGGTGACTACTTCTCAAAAACCATAAGTGATATTGATTTGGAACTTTTCCAAAATCACTGGCAAAAATCACTGGCACAATGTAGTTGGTCTTAACCAAAGTTAATTTGGATTGGATGTCAAACATGCCATCTTTGTTTACATAGTTATATACGAAAAACTTGTAGCGACTACTCCTCTTAAACTACTTAAAGGATTTACATGAAACTTCACAGGAATCCTGCTTCTGATGTCTTATTGATCCTAGCAAAATTTCAGGTCGGCCAGAAATTCAAGATGGCCACCACGGCTAAAAATAGATTTTTAAAAAACAAGTTTGTTGCGACTACTTCTTGAAAATTATGAGTGAAATTGATATGGGACCTTTTCTAAGATGATCATCATGACATGATGTTGATCCTTGTCGAAAATTATTTTGATTCGACTTTAAACCTCGCCGCCAACGGCCATCTTTGTTTACATAGAGTTATATAATGAAAACTTGTAGCGACTACTCCTCTGAAACTGACGGATTTTCATAAAACTTCACAGGAATGTTGCTCTTGATGTCCAGTTGACCCTAGCAAAATTTCAAGATGGCTGCTATGGCTAAAAATAGATTTAAAACACAAACAAATTTGTTTACATAGAGTTATATAGTAAAAACTTGTAGCGACAACTCCTCTAAAACTACTTGACAGATTTTCATGAAACTTCACAGGAATATTGATCTAGCTATCAAAAACCTATCAGTAGAGCTTCAAGGTCATTGACATCTTGTTTGAATAATACTCCAGGCAAGAATTGTAACTATAAAATGACAAAGGGCAATAACTCTAATTTGAACAATGAAAGAGTAATGGTTCCTATGCTCAACTTCTTCTGACACTCTTATTATTGTGTGAAGTTTCATTGCAGTCCTGTTAGTGGTTTTTGAGTTATGCTCCGGACAAGAACTATAAACATAAAATTACAAAGGTCAATAACCCTAATTTGAATGAAGACAGAGTTACAGTTCTTGCACTCTGCACTTCCTCTCATTGCCTTCTATCATTGTGCGAAGATTCATTGCAGTCCAAGTAGTTTTGAAGTTGTGCTCCGGATAAAAATTATAAGTATAAAATTACAAAGGGCAATAATGCTAATTTGACAGAGTTACGGTTCTTGCACTCTGCACTTCCTCTCATTGCCCTCTATCATTGCTTGAAGTTTCATTGCCCTCCCATCAGTAGTTTTGAAGTTAAGCTCCGGACAATATTCTAAGTATAAAATTACAAAGGGCAATAACTTTAATTTGAATGGTGGTAGAGTTACGGTTCTTTCACTTTGCACGCGTGCGCATTGTCCTCTTTCATTGTGTGAAGTTTCATTGTAGTCCCTCCCATCAGTTGTTTTTAAGTTATGCTTCGGACAAAATTTCTAAGTATAAAATTGTAAAGGGCAATAACTCTAATTTGAATGAAAACAGAGTTACGGTTCTTGCACTCTACATTTCTTCTTATTGCCCTCTCAGTCTGTCATTGTGAGAAGTTGTAGTCCCATCAGTAGTTTTGAAGTTATGCTCCGGACAAAATTTCTCAGTATAAAATTACAAAGGGCAGTAACTCTAATGTGAATGACGACAGTTACGGTTCTTGCACTCTGTACTTCCTCTTATTGTCCTCTATCATGGTGTAAAGTTTTATTGTAGTCCCATCAGTAGTTTTGAAGATATGCTCCAGACAAATGGATAAAGTGGTGACTATATGCTCCCCCGAAAAGCATAAAAAGTATAAATACAGGCAAATTATACGATAGTACAAATAAAATGGTTGAAAATTGGGCTTTTCAGTTAAACAAAGATTATGAATGTTAAAATCAGCAACTTGACTACAAGCTATAGAAAAACGAATGAGTTGTGAAACATACGCTGTAAGAACATTCCGCATATTGACCAAATGTCTTTTAAAGCGAAGAAATTCACTGCAAATGAAAAATAAGCATACAATGTATACATCTTACATCTGTATATTTATTTTTAATCAGTTTGCATTGATTTTCTTTGCTTTAAAAGACATTTTATCAATATGCCATATTTGGCAAAATTTCACGATGATGTCATCGTTCCAACATGGCAGCCTCCATTTATGTTTCTTTGCAAATTGCCAATAGGTCATATCTCCTTATTTTGATAATTACTTCAGTTTTTTTTCCAAGATTTTCCTCAGAGCATTTTAGAATAAACATTGTTTGAAAATAGTGCATCATCCCCTTTAAGCTTTATACACACTAACATCTGCATGATATATACACACTAACATCTGCATGATAGATACACACTAACATCTACATGATAGATACACACTAACATCTGCATAGATACACACTAACATCTGCATGATAGATACACACTAACATCTGCATTCACACTAACATCTGCATACACACTAACATCTGCATGATAGCAACATGTTCCTACTGAAATAAGGTCAATGAGAATTACCGTTATTAATTACACACTTTACTGATTTTGTTTTGTGACCGACAGCACTAGTTGAGTTTCCGTATCTCATGGACACCTTTCAGACAAGGTTACCGTCTCGGATTTGGCGGTCAAATGAAATTTGATAACAAGAGGCCCCAAGAGGACCTATAGCGCTCTACTGATTTAAGGCTGTATGGTGTATGGTTCTTGTTTGTATCCAAATTTTGGTTAATCGAGGAAGTAGTATGTATCTGCAATGATAAAATGTTTTATTTCCAACTTCTCAAAACTGGCTCTTAATAGAACAAGCAACACGTTTAGTATTAGGCATATTTATTATGGGCGAAATCACAGACAATTTATTTTACATGAACAAGTATCGAAAGTAAATATCAATATATATTTAAATAAATTAGATTTTTTAACAATATTGAAACTTTAATCTTTCAACAAGCCTCTCCATAAATTTGCTTAAAACATCCATTCTTGGAATGAATACATTAATGCTGTATTTAGGTATGCAAATCAAGTGGTGAATATGAAACTGGTAAATATATATTCAATAAAGAACCAGATACATTAGTTAGAGCAGCTATCCGGCCAACAAAATCCAATTTGTGTAACATACAAGGGCTGTTCAAATAATATGTGGACTTTTTCAATATCTCACTTATTTACAGATGTAAACTTTTAAGATTCATACATGTTGTAGTCCAACTCATAAGAAATCAAATGATTTAAACAAAAAATCGATACCATGTCTAGTTTCGTTGCAATGAATGATATAATAAGGCGAGAAACCCATCTACAGAGCAGTCCAAACTGTGACGTCTTTATTTCATAACTGTATTTCGGGAATGGCTATATAAAAGGAAAATCGTCGGCAAAAATACACAAAACTAAAGTAGCATTGTCACTGGTATTCCAAAATTACAATTATGAAATGTTATGAATATTGAAGAAGGAGAACTATGATAAAATCTAAATAAGTAGATGAACACTTCCTTGTATTTAAGTATTTAAGTTGAAACTGACAAGTCAGAAAAAATCTAAATAGTAAAACATTTTTTTTTTTAAATCTTACATATTTTCTTTAAATATATATATATGCACAGAAATATTAACAATATTGTTGTTAGATCTGTGATATATGCTAATAATTTAAGAATACCGATACATGTTCAATAAACATGTCTTTTGGAATGACTGCTATTTTTTTCTAAATATTTTTAATATAGTGTATGCTAAACTCGATCGAATTCATATGATCTCTTTCCGAAGCTGTGATATACTTGTATTATACCTCACTGTAAACACTCCATGCAAAATTCCCATACCCTCCCGGGTTGATATTTCACGCTATCACCCACAATGCATCATAGTGGGTGATAGCGCACAATATCATCCCGCTAAAGACCTGTCTTATTAATGTGATTTCCTAGGAGAATAAGAGTATTTGTTCGGTATAATAAAATAAATATCACATCTTCTTGAGGGTGCCAGTATATAAATATCACATTCATGAGAGGGTGATAGTAAGAATGTTCACCTTGAGGATAATCATATCTTCAAGGTGAACATTTTTACTATCACCCTCTCATGAATGTGATATTTATTTTATTATACAGAAAAACCCGTGAGCAAAAATAAGATTTATTTTCAGTACAGATATCACTTTGCCGGATAGACTGCTCCAATGTTTGTTGGGTGAAACGGGATATGCGCAATGAAGCAGTCTATCTGCCGGAATTATTTTTTTCAGATGAAAGTTATTATATCGTTGGATTGGAAATAACGTAACTAAGAAAATGAGTGGTAGTTTATTGAAATCGGTCAAGTTCTTTTGAATTTATGATGTGTTAAAAATAGCAACTTCACCATACAGAGCCAATGACGTCACCGAAACAGCGTGCATCAAAGCTGCGCATGTGATAATTTTTTTACTATCACCATGCGATTTACTATCACCCTGTACTATCACCCTCGCATAAGATAGTAAGAAATTACACATTGTTGTCTATCGGGATTTACCATGGGCGTTTTATGTGAGGTATAATAATGGATATCATCAACCCTCGGTCAACATTACATTCTCGGGTTGATAATATCCACTGGCACCCTCAAGAGGATGTGATATTTACACAATAAAACATAATTATCCAAAAATGATGTAAAATAATTGTTTAATGTAAACGATGAATAATACAAAAACCTAATTAAATAACTATTGCGATTGTTATTTCCAGCATTTTTCATCATTTATAACGTTAGGTTGTTGTTGGTTTTCAGGGTGACTCCATAGCACACAAATGACTAGTCCAGCAACTCTCCCTCGGTAATCGGTTTCCAATTTATTTTTCAGGTCATCCTCATACCTTGGCCGAGTAGACTGGTGCCCGGTACGTAGTAAAGTCTACTGGTACCTGAGAACTCACCCATGATTGCAGGGTTAACAAATGACGTGCTCCTTGGTGGCGACAGTGGGGTTGTAAAAACTCGCATTTCCAAAAATCTGTTTCAAATAATTTTATAATATTTACTGATATGAAAGTGAAATTGCCATATAATTTAATTTACTCGATTTATAAAAGTGTAATAACTATTAAAAATAATTTTAATATTTGAACAGCACTCGTATGTACACCCTTTCTAAACCTACTGACGACGAGGTATAATATATATATAACTTTCATATTTTGAGAATCCAAACGCTATAGACAACAATATAAATGGCTTTCACCAGCCAGGCCAAACCCCAAAAATGGAGTGTTGAATTAAGAAGTTAGCAACTCATATTCATTTTACGCATATTCAATCACGGGTATTTTAAGAACCCATAAACAATCCTATACTTTTAATTGGCAAACATACATTATTATATGATCTGAACACCTGGATAGAGTTTTGATAAACGGTTCTGTAGTGTAAACTTGACGTTATTTGGCGGGTTAGTTGCTTTAAGAATTGAGCTCTCAAAATGTCTTCGAACCTATTTTCCTGCTTCTGAGCTTTGTAATAGTATGTTAACACTTTTACTTTGTCAGGAGTATTTGGAAAACAAACATAAATGTACAAAAATATGTTAACAGCAGTATACATTAGCCCTGGCCTTGAATTCACCAACCATTCTTGGGAATATTCTTAGACTTAAGCTCCAGTATGCAAATTTCAATCACAAATATTTCTACAAGTTTACAGAATAAACGTTCATAACAAGCTGCTATGTATATAAATACGATGCATACTAATAAATAGCAACTTCTTAGGACTGTTTATCTTTGAACTTGAAGGCCATGGTCCATCTCTCAACACCAAACAAAGAAAATATACAGCTTTATCCTAATTTTAACAATTTCAAGCTGTAGTTTGAACGTAATGTCGCTTTAAAATAACGTAATCATTGTTTTGGATGTTTTCTGATGTTTAAAATGACATCCTAACGGTTGAAGGATGTGAAGTCTGAGGTCATGATAGGAATTTTAAAACTAACTCAACAACCAATCAGCACTGAGTAATTTAATAAACTATGTTAGATACATAAATGAACATTCAAAATGTCATTGACCCAGTGTGAGAATCATAGTTCTTGCATACTGGATAAGGCTATCGACCTTTTACATGGGGGATGGAAGTTTTATCTTTATGGGTAAAGATAAAAGTCACGGGCGCACCAACATCTGGTATGCAGGAAAACATGCAAAACGTTAGTAGCTGGCGGCGTCAACGCACAACATGTCTCTGATATGCAAGAAAAAGAATCTATCATGGGTATTCGGTTCAAATAGGGAATTCCAACCCTAGGTATAAGCGTTTTAATCGAAATCGGTTCCGATAAAAACACTTATACTGAGGGTTGGAATTCCCTATCTTCAATGGATACCCATGAAAGATTTTTATATTCTTATAAATGGCTTTATATTCTGCAACTACCATAGAGCTATGACTCCTTTCATTTACAAACTTTACAAACTTGGCAGCGTATGCACCACGACTCCAGGTAGCACAAATTTCTGAAGTCAGAATGCAATGCCTGCTTAAAGAAACTAACTCGCCAAATAACGACAAAATTACACTACACAACCGTTTATCAAAACTCTATCCAGTTGTTTAGGTCATATAACAATGTATATTTGCCAATTAAAAGTATAGGATTGTTTCTGGGTTCTTAAAATACCCGTGATTGAATATGCGTAAAATGAATATGAGTTGGTAACTCTTAATTCAACACTCCAGTTTGGGGTTTATCAAACTCTATCCAGGTGTTCAGGCCATAATAATAATGTATATGTGCTGATTGTATAGGATTATATTCATGGGTTCTCAAGATACCCGTGACTGAATATGCATAAAATGAATATGAGTTGGTAACTCTTAATTCAACACTCCAGTTTTGGGGTTTATCAAACTCTATCCAGGTGTTCAGGCCATAATAATAATGTATATGTGCTGATTAAAAGTATAGGATTATATTCATGGGTTCTCAAGATACCCGTCACTGAATATGCGTAAAATGAATTATGAGTTGGTAACTCTTTATGTGCATGACTTCCATTTAAAGCAAAGACAAAGGCCAAAGAGGCCTGTTTCGCTCTACTGATCCTAGGTCACCATTTGAATAAACTTTGAAGAGGACCATAAGCTTATGGTTAATACAAAATATTAAAACTTGTTTTGACCCTAGTAGAGAAGAAGATTTTTTAAAGTTTTTCGCTACATGTATATAAGTCAATGTAAAACATGTGACCCCTGGGTCGGGGCCAAATTGGACCCCAGGGTCGGGGCCAAGTTGGACCCCAGGGTCACCATTTGAACAAATTAGGTAGAGGACCATACACTTATGGTAAATGCAAAACATTAAACCTTTGGCTCTTGTAGTTTCAGAAAAGACGATTTTTTCCTTATATAAGTACAATATCATGTAAAGGATGTGAGCCCTGGGGCAGTAAATCAAGGGCCATAACTTTATTGTTACTGGTCCGATTTGGCTGGTTTTGAACTTGCCGAGCTTTCATTGATATAAAGACACTGGCAAAGTTTCGTAAAGATCCGATTAATAATGAAGTCCCTATTGCGCTAACAAGGCAAAAGTTAACGGACGAAAACGACTCGCCATGCCGCAAGTTATGCTGGCCTAGAGCTTAAAATCAATGCAAATGTGTGTAAAATCATAAAATGCGCATACAATGTAATGAATGTATACATTTACACTTTGTACACTTTTTTTAATCAATTTCTTTGATTTTATTTGCTGAAAAGGTATTTTATCAATATGCCAAGGGCCCATATATGGTAAAAAAAGCATGATGACGTCATCATTCCAAGATATTTCTTTCCAATTTTTCAATAGGTCAAAATATCTCCTTTATTTTTTATGGTATTTTGATAATTATTTCACCTTTTTCCACTTTTTTCAGAGCCCTTTTAAATAAATCTGTTTAAAAATAGTACATCATCCCCTGTAATTTTGTCTTAGTTCAGTCAAGTTATATAAAATAATTAATATAACAAAAAGAGTTAAAACACGCCTATATTATTAACAGTATCTCTAACAAAATGGCTACACGTGTTACGTATAAAATTGTTTGTTTGAATGGTGTTTTACATCATTTTTAGCACATGTTAGGCCATATATGATGGTTAATTTTTTTTGTGGTAGAGGCAGACCACCCCATTTGTCTGGGGTAGAACCAGTACTGTATACCGCCCACCACCCGTAATGTGGTAGAGGCAGACCACCCCATTTTTGCGGGGTAGAACCAGTACTGTATACCGCCCACCACCCGTAATGTGGTAGAGGCAGACCACCCCATTTTTCCGGGGTAGAACCAGTACTGTATACCGCCCACCACCCGTAAGAATCAACTTAGAAAACAGAACATAGCATGCAATCTCCGACAAAATGGTGACACATGTCACATGTAAGTACAAAACCGAACGTAACATGCAAACTACCATAAAATGTAGTTTAAAAACAACCTTCCATATGTTTTAATTTAAAACAGATACATATAACTGACAAAGACAACTCGAGTGGTGAGAGCCAAACTACTGTAAAAATATAGAACATGATACAATAGTTTCACATTGACCTCAAACTGTCGTCTGCTCTATGTCTTTTTGTTTTCATTTCCGTGTAATTCCACGAATGGCACCAGTGAGACTGGTATGTCATCTCTATAAGAGAGTCTGTTTTTCACAATCACCCTGGCAGCAAGGCAGCGCAGCGAAACATAGTTCAAGGGACATAACGGTAGGCCTTGTTCCTGTATTGCGGAGAGGGCGCTAAATCCCAACTTATTACAAATGTCCACATGTGACCCTTTGTTTAGTAAATACTTCAGTATGCCTTCCTCTTGTAAATCGTGAACGTTCAAAAATCTGATCGCATTGTGAAGTGGGGTATTACCCATATTGCACCTGGCATTGACATTTGCACCGCAGTTGACCAATATCTGAATCACCGGCATGGATGGAAACGAAGAATAGAATTCCTCGCTCGTTAGCGAAATTTTGGGATCTACAGCTAGATGAAGCAGGCTCTCCCCTTCAGTGCCCTTGGGGTCGAGCAGTACAAGATTGTGAACACATCGCATGAACAGTACCTTGTCGTTATTCCTGCAATCGAGACGCGATATCAGATGTATCAGATGTAGACACAGCTGTAAAAGCAGCTGGAACTCTGTGCTACTGTCTGACTGAGTCTTGCTGGAGTTTAAGAAGTCTCTCCCGTATTTAATCTGCTCGGTGAGAATTGTAAGTACCTCGAATGCATCATTAAGTTGGACTTTTTCATCCGAAGCTCCCGACTCTACCTCCACCTGGATTTCCCAGAAGAGCTTCACGAGGGCTTGAATGGTGAACAGGCATTCCTGATTGAGAGGTTCACATTTCTGGTGTCGTAGCACGTACGCGTATTTCCACAAGTCGACGCAGCGCTGATAACAATGCGAATCCGCGTACACAGCACCCCTGTACATCAATCCGAACGTGGTATCCTTATGGTATGGTCCCAGGATTCTCTCGCGTATGAGTAAAGCCTGCATATGAATCTCCTCTGGATCAAATAAATTGTTTAATTCTTCAGCGGTCCCTGGCTCTTTAACATGATGATAAACATGAATGGTTTCTGTCGGAAGTTTTTTCAAAAGAGGTGTTTTACCAGAATATCGCAAAGCCATGGCTTTTTTCCAAACAGTGAGCGCTGATACCATGTCGTTTTTTTCATCTACAAAGTTTGTGCCAAGAAGCTCATATGCCCGTATAGCATCTGCAGCACTCTGATTAGTGAGGTCCAAAATGATTTCTACGATATCCTGATATCCCCTTAATGCTGCACTTTGTAAAGCATCGTCCCCAAAATCGTTTTTAATTGTAAAGTCGGACCGGTGTTTCAGCAAAAGCTTCACGGATTCCTTCCTGCCTTCTCTTATGGCGTAATGAAGAGCGAGATTTCCAGAATTGTCTCGGGCATTCACATCTGCTCCCTTATTAATGAGGAACAAGCACAGTTCTGCGTCCTGTACAGAGTTAATCAAGCAAGTACCACCATTAATGTTAGGTTTGTGTATGTCAGCACCGTTGTCTACGAGGTATTTGATCACTGCGGTATTCGTCATGTAGCACGCAGACCTGACAGGCGTGGACTCGGTGTCTGACGGACTGTTAACGTTGGCATGATGCTCCAGAAGGACTTTCACAACCTCAAGCTTGTTAGCAACAGCCGCACACCAAAGGGGCGTGACCTCATGTCTGGAATGGTCTTCCTCCACTTCATATATACCTGAAACAAATAACAAATTCTTCAGACACATATATTAAGTTAGTATGGTGACAACAACTTTAAAGCACAATTAACCCTTAACCCACTACATATATATAATGGAATGTTCTTTCTTTGAATTAAGACCATTCCATTTATATGACTCTCAGGCTGATCTGGGTTTACAATGGACGCAAAGGCTATTATAGTCGTGCTTAGCGGGTAAAAATGTTAAGTAATATTGAATACAAAAAGTCTGTACCGCAAGGTGTTTCTGAAGTGTTTTAATCTTAATATCAATTGTATTTATGCTTTATATATGCAGTGTTTTTTTATGCCTAATTTGGGGCCGAAATTTGGCCTTATTCACAATTCCAAAAAGTATCCTTTTTTCACAATTATATCCAAAAAATTCACAATCTGAAAAAAAAAAAATGGTGTCAAAACTAGTCTGTATTTACCAAAAACAAAACTTAAAACCAAGGGATATTAAAATGTGAAAATAAAAGTGAAAAAAGTTTATTTCTCTTTTGTTATAATATTTCACAATTTTCACGATTTCTAGAAAAATGCCGCTATTTTTTACAATGGCACGGGCACAGGCTGCATTCACAAAACACATGAAAAAAACACTGATCAATATGATATGCTGGCAAACGCTCACATTGTCGCCTGCCGTGTGCTTATTTCCAAGATAAGTTGCAGGTTAAAGTTTTTAAAAAAAAAAGTGGCATAACTGCCAAAATGAAAGTCTGAATTATTGGCAATTTCATTAAAATCAGACCCTTTATCATGCTACGATACTCTACACTACTAAGGATCCGACAACACTGCATTGGAGGTCACGTCAGATTGATCTTACAATTAGCCAATCAGATTTCAGCCTACAAAATAGCCCGGTATAGAATGCTTCACTACGCATGTCGTGTTTCAGTCAAATGCTGTGGAGTAGTCAGTCTATGCTCGGTATTGAAAGAGACAATGTCCATAACTTTTAGCTTATAAAACACAAAATAATTGCGTTGACAAACATAACACACCAAACCATTATTGAATATTTACTGAATAAAACCAAGATTGTTTGACGGAACACTAAAAAATTACACTCGCGGGTAATCATAATAGAACGTCGCAATAGGCTATCTCGCTACCAACTGCTCTAAGCGGGCCAGATGTATTAATAAGTACTATACAGAAAACCTAATGTTGCAATAATCTCGGTAGAATATGTATTTTTCATATAGGAATATAACTTTCTGAATGTTTTCAAAATACATGACCGCGCTGGCGCCCATGATTTTCTTCGTATTCTTTCTGTAAAACATGCCATTTAGTGCATTTCTTTGAATTTATCGTGCAGTCTACAGCATTAACACACGGCGACTTTATCTTTTTTCAGATATATGTGTTTTATGTGGATTTTCGTTTGTTCAGATCACTCGAACATCATCTGAAGTGCATATGAAACGTGTGATTTTAGTTGTGATCTTCTCATTACGTGGTCCGAGTATTAACTTTCATAGCCCATCCAACCCCATCTCCAAGAAGTGAAAACAGGGTTGGAAGGGGTATGAAAAAAACACTTAATTTCAGTTTAAAAAGTTTGCATATTGTAAAATTAAAACATGTAATAGATAATTTAAATCAGGTTATCGCATTTTTTCAGTAAAAAAATTGTTTCAAACATGTTTTATTGTTGAAATATCCATTATAAAATCCTGCCAATACAAGCTTTCCCATCTCTTAAGTGGAATTAAGGTGGGACCACATAATGCATGAATACTGAATTAATAGATGGAAGGTCGATTTGACGTGACCTCCACGGCAGTGTTGTCAGATCCTATAGCAGAGAGTATCAAAGCGTAATTAGGATTTGATTTTATTGCGATTGAGTTATTGGACATGTGTAACAACATTCCTTGAGGTGAGATAAAGACGTGTGTGAAGTTTCATGAACAAAGGTCAAATATTTTTCAATTTATGGCCAATGTTAGGTTGCAGGTTCAAGTGTGACAGACAGTGAACAAAGTGATCCCTAAGTGTCTGCCATGCTATGCAGGTGTACTATTGATATGGTTACATCAAATATTGCGACGCCTGGATAAATAAATGGTTTCAACAATGGGTAGTACTGTGACAGAATACCCTCATCCCCCCAACCCTCCACCCCATTTCAAGAAAACCCGGTTACACCTGCATAAGTCTTTAAAGTAAAAACATTTGCATTGAGAAAGACTATTAATTTTAGATCTAGCTGAAAATTATTTCTAATCTGTCTGTATCGACTTTTGACTTTTCAAGAAGTATCAAGAGTTTCACATGACATCATCAAAATAATTTGACCAATCAGTGATCAATAAAATAAAATACCTCCACATTCTGGTAGGGGGTAAACTCGGTGTTTATCGTTGGTGCTCAACTGACTTTAGCCCTTTATAAAACTAGTTTGTAGTGATAATTATATTAAAAGCTTTATTTTTTGTGTACATCTATGTATCTTCTTTTGATGTTGTCTGATTTTAAGACAACAATATGGATACATTTAATTTAAAACATGGTCTAATATTTTCATTTTTCATATAGAAAATGAGGATAAAGTCTGAGTAAACCCATTTATTTTCACCTACTGAATATCTCAAACTACCGGAAGTTGACCGGATGTGAAAGTTATGGATCGGCTCTACACAAAAGCAGAAGTTGTGTTACACTTTAATTAGTATTCTGAATACCGTAATATTCAGAGCAAGAAAATTTCACTTGTCCACTTACCATGATGAGTGCTCATTGATGCAGAACAAGTAGAAATTTAAATTCTTTAACAATTTACCAATCTGACTATTTAAATATTATGAAGGATGAGTAACTGAGAAAGAACTTCACCTGCCCTGTTATTTTACCGATTTTTAAAAGTCATCTACCGACAAAAAGTATACATGTATAAATTGTTAATTTTATTTATTGCAGACCTCCTCGCAGGCTCAGATAAAAATAAAAGTTTTACAAAGTTTTTTTTTTTTATAGTAAATCGTAGTTTTTTAGGGCGATTTCTACAAAAATAAAGATTAATTAAAGGCGAAATTTCCGTGCTTTTATCAATATTTCTAACATAAATACCTTGTTTGATGAACATTACTCACTGTACATTGATACATGAATTTTTGTTTAGTTGCTGTCTTCCCTGACCCTTTAGTTCTCACTTTATCTTGAGTCTCAGAAATGCTGCATGCTTACAGACCATTATAGGTTCCACTTTGGAAGTATATGTTATGGATCCCACAATAGTCTGGCAAAGGCAACAACATTCTGAAAAACTCAAGATGGCATGAAGTAGTATTACATAGTGATACATAACTGTAAATTCCTCATAGCTTCAATCATTTGATTCTGATTAATTTGATGCAGAATGGATTTATTCAGTAACCAACAAATAGCAAAATAAAAAAAAAGGTTTCAAGAGAAAATTCAAACTTTTAAAGTTTTTTCAGACAAAATAAAGGTTTTGAAGGATTTCATCAAAACTACAGGGCCCGGTATCATGAAACAAATTACGACAAATTTTTAAGTTCTTTACTTTGATTTACAATTCAAAAATGAACTCTATTTCATTTAATTTTCTTATACATTTGATATTCCTGCACATAATGCAAATAATTGTCTACATTGAATATTTAGGTGCAAATATGTGAACAGTTTTAAAATTTGAGACTTATCGTAAGATGTTTAATAAGACAACTAGGGCTGCTGTTTTTAAAGGTTCCACTAGGAGGCCTGTTATTGTTGGTGATTAAGATTTTTTTATATTATTATTTCGCTGGTTTTGAAACAAACTCGCTTTCTACATTAGGTGACCGCCATTTTGTTTTTGTTTTCATCTTTTCAGCAGCTCGTATCAACCCTTTAAATTAGTAATATCTCTATAAAATTCTGTTTCGTACAACTCTTTTGCCTTTCATCTTTCCATAAAGATTGCTTCTAGCTAGCTATGTTTAGAAATGTTTAAAATGAACATCAGATTATATTAGAAACATGTTTCTAGCTGCAAATTTTGTGTACTTAACATGGTTCTAATATTTGATTTCATTTTCACCATTTTTAAACAAGACACGCTAGAAGTAATCTTTAAAGGGACACACGGCAATCTTGAGTTTTTTTCAGATATTAAAATTTCTTCCTCGATTTACTTATCCTGCGTCATTTTGACTTTAAAACTGCTTGCATATAATTAAATAAAAAATTAAGATATTCAATTTTCTTCACTATTTTACCAAGTTTTTAAATACATTATTGGTGCACTATTATAAAAAGTTAGTAATATGTAAAAACAATTTACCTTAAACTATTCTAATAATTAATATTAATGATTGAACAAATGCAAGTTAAGAGAAAAACTAACGGGACGCCGTGAGTTTTTAACAAATCAAGATTGCCGTGTGTCCCTTTAAGGTCAAGGAGTTGTAAGAAACAAAATTTGACGAAATATTATTATCATAAAGAGTTGATAATTCTGTTGTTGAAAATTGGTAAAATCTGAAAAATTATGACAATAAAAAGGTGGTTGCCTAATGAAGACAGTGTGTTTGTTTTCAATCCTAAATCAGCAAAATAGATTCCTTATATAAACCGAATAACAATTTATATATATAAAATAAATTGTCAAACGAGAAGGGTGTTCCACTGAACACATGTGTCGTCTACTGTGTGCTTTATTGAATTGAATGTTGTTTAACGGCTCATCAACACAGTATAGGTTATTTAGAGCCGCCCCAGAGAGAGAGGAAGGAGTGTGCTTTATTGAGATAGTGAAGATGTCTGTGAAGTTCCATGAACTTAGCTCAAATACTTTCTAAGTTATGGCCAGTTAAGAGCTTGGTTAGTTTGCAGGTTAAAAAAGTCTTATGAAAAGAGGCATAATTCTGCCAAAATGGAAGTCAGAGTTATTGAATATGTGTAACAACAATTACTGATGTAATATGTGTGTGAAGTTTTGTGAACATAGATCAAACACTTCTCAAGTTATGGCCAATGGATCCTTAAGTGTCTGCCATGCTATGCAGAGAGAGAGATAGAGAGAGAGGTGGGAGAGGAGAGGAGAGTTTTCAATATGGTCATGAAGAGGATTCATTATAAATTGTTTAAATTTAATACAAACCCAAATAGCAGGTTTCTCAGAGTTGACTAGCATTTTTTTGGCAAATTCTAAGTTAAAAAGGGGCCATAACTCCATCAAAAACTGGTGGTTTGTAACCAAAGTCGAACTTGGCCTGTATTTTATGGTCTTAAACCTGTGTACCAAAAGTTATTTAAATCCGTCGACCCTTTCATGAGTTATCGTTCGGACACCGTTTTTTGGGCAAATTGTAAGTTGAAAAGGGGCCATAACTCCGTCAAAAATTGGTGGTTTGTAACCAAAGTCGAACTTGACTTGTATTTTATGGTGTTATACCCATGTACGAACTATTATTTAAATCCATCGACCCTTTCATGAGTTATCGTACGGACACCGTTTTTGGGCAAATTCTAAGTTGAAAAGGGGCCATAACTCCATCAAAAATTGGTGGTTTGTAACCAAAGTCGAACTTGCCCTGTATTTTATGGTGTTATACCCGTGTATTAAATATTATTTAAATCCATCGACCCTTTCATGATTTATCGTCCGGACACCGTTTTTGGGGCAAATTCTAAGTTGAAAAGGGGCCATAACTTCGTAAAAAATTGGTGGTTTGTAACCAAAGTCGAACTTGACCTGTATTTTATGGTCTTTAACCCGTGTTCCAAAAATTATTTAAATCCGTCGACCATTTCATGAGTTTTCGTCAGGACACCGTTTTTTGGGCAAATTCTAAGTTGAAAAGGGGCCATAACTGCGTCAAAAATTGGTGGTTTGTAACCAAAGTCGAACTTGACTTGTATTTTATGGTGTTATACCCGTGTACCAAATATTATTTAAATCCATCAACCCTTTCATGAGTTATCATCCGGAAACCAACAGACCGACCGACGTACAGAAAGACAGACTTACGGACGGACCGATAAGCTCACTCCTATATACCCCCTTAAACTTCGTTTGTGGGGGTATAATTATATCGTATAAGAAATCAGCTTAAATTAACAAATATAGTATTTTATAAAGATCATAAAATATCAAGATGTAGTTGAATGTTCAGTACAATAATGCTCTTTTACAGTGATTTTTTTACAATTTCACTTGTACGAGTCCTAGGACTCGCTGGGCCAAAAATCTATGAGTCCCAAAACTAAAGGAGTGAGTCCCAGGTTTTAGTAGTAATTTATTTCAAATTCAAGCACTATTTTATAACATGGTGTTGATAACTTTAATCAGGCATACATACGTTGAGAGCATAACAATCGCAGTCGCATAAAGAAGCATGTCGACCGAGAGTTGACTGTTGAAAGTTTGTGCAGTGTGCACTTTTAGTCATCCCATTACATTTGTTTGCGTTTGTACACAAAGTACAGTACATGCTTTTTGTGGTATCGTCATACCCGAGCCAACTGAACAATTTCTCCCAACAACTGTTGTATTTGCGGATTTTGGTAGGTGGTTCAATTGCCGTAGATATACTGGCTGTTTGAGCGTCATTATTGGAGGATGTACTGGCCTTTTGAATGAAACTCGAGAGTGTTTGTTGCTTTGAGTCATTGTTTAGTTTTCTCTTTGGGCCCCATTTTGCAGACGAGGCATTGCCAACTCGTGGAATGTTTACTTCCGCACCGTTTCGTGTTTTACCTCACGGCCGATTCCATTGGCTAATCGTATGACCATTATCCAATAATAATCGACGTTACAAAATTACGCGGAACGGTGAGAGTGTAAACTTAACCCTCATCGAATAGTCAAATATGGCGGTAGACGCGGAGAAAAAAGCGACGGATTGAATTCTTACAGGGGTAATATGGCGGTAGACGCGGAGAAAAAAGCGACGGATTGAATTCTTACAGGGAAAATATGAATTACGGAACTCTTTACTTGCAATTTATGTGCGTCCCAAGAACGCACATGTTCTGGTAATTTGCGTCCACGGAAATATTTGTGCGTCCTGGATGCAGGACGCAGAGGTAAAAAAATCACTGCTTTTATAATCTATGTCACTAGATTAAAGGGTCAAGAAAAGTTCCACAATAGCCCATTGCGCCTTTACACATGAATGGACTACTAGCATATATAAACCACAGGATTTCACACAGGCCAACACCTTGTGATTGAGAATGCACCCAAAACGGAGGAGAACGTACCTTTCATCTCGACATCTGCCCCGCACTCGACCAAAAGGAAAGTGGCAAAGTGGACCTTGCCCTGGAAACACGCCGTGAACAACGGAGCATTGCCGTTAATCTTCTGATACACAATCCGTTGTCTTTGCTCCTTTGTAAACTTCTTCAGTGTGGCTCGCAACTTGCTCAACTTGTCCTCCTGCAATGAAAAAGATTTTGTTTGTAAGGTGTTTTACGTCATTTCGTCACATGTAAGATTATATATGACAATCAATTTTTTTGTTGTGGAGGCAGACCACCCACTTTTTCCTGGGTAGAACCAGTACTGTACACCTCTCGCCATCCGTAAGAATCAACACTTCCTCACTTACAAGTCAAGCTCCCAGTGGGATTCGAACCCGCAGTGACGTGAGGCGAAGGTTTACAACGCATTGTCGTTAACCATTTGGCCATGGAGACGCTTCAATGGAAAACAGTGGTTGATTTTACTTATTTTTCAGCACCCTGTTTTCAACCAGCATGGTTTTCGGTGTTAAAGGCAGAATATGCTTATAAACACATAAACTGAAACAGTTGACGAAGCACTCGGAAGCGTTACAACTTAGAGAATTACGCTAACAAATAAACAGAATAAAATTGAACTGTATACACTATGCCGAATAAAGAGTTTCTTACTATTTGTACTAATTATGATGTATCCCCTACACGCTGCGAAGACGCTAAGCACAACACAGGAAATGTGCAGACACAATTGGTTTATTTATCATGTTTATAGCACAGGTAATGTTTATGTAAACACCAGAGTTAAAAAGCTAGCGTGCCTTTTTAACGAAGCATACATTTCTAATCAGTTGTTTCTATTAACGGCTGGGTAAGTCGGGGGTATTTAATGCAAATTTGACGGTAATAGTATACACGAATACTTGACACAAAGTCTAGATATCATCTCCGTTAAGGTTAACAATAAGTATATTCTGACTTCAAAGGAATTCACGTGAAACACTTTTTTTAATACTTTGAGTACAAAACATCCCATTCAAAATTACCCCAAGAATGATAGCTAAACCATGAAAGATCACCCAGAGTACACTAGTACCATTAAATTACCCCAAGACTGATGAAACATGAATTAAACAGTATTATGATATAAATGGAGCCTCTTACATAAACTGAAACAGTTGACGAAGCACTCGGAAGCCTGTTTATTATTGAATTTATTAAACGAGTGGACAAAATTATGATCCAAGTGTAATAAATTAGAATTAAACAGGGATGAATCTGAGATTCTATTCATCACCCAACTCTATAAAAGCTTCATTTGCCTATATATTTCCATTGTATGATGACGTTGTATGTACTGTATGGTAACGTCGTATGTTGACTAACTGTTTCGATACGACACCAAACAACGGTTCTACCTCGTCGATTTCCGTAATTCGGTATTTTTTACGGTTACGAAAATTGACGAGACAATTCTGATGTACAATGTACTCAGAGCTGACCGGAAAAGACTGAACGATGATTCGGCCTTCATTTGCATTTTTATTACACTATTTACCGTACCTTTTAAAGGGACACATGGCAATATTTTATCAAGCATTGAAATTAGCATCTCTGTTTATTTATCCAGTATCATTTTGACTTTAAACCTGCTTGAAGGGCTTTTCCTAGGTAATATGAGAAAAAGGCCCCAAGATCAAATTGGGAATTTTTTATCAACAAATTTCCAAAATTGGGAAATTAGTATATTATGAACAATTATCATTTAATGATTTCAACCTGCTAGAGTGGTAACAAACAATCAGTCACTGAAATTAGTGTGTGGAGTGACACCAACATTATAAAAAATACCTTTAAAATATTTTTTTTTAAAAAACATATTTGTGGATTGGATTTTTCTCTCTTTAAATTGGGGAAAAAATATAGTGTTTTTTTGCCATTGGGAAGGGGCTGTTATTCGGCCCGTGGTACTCCTACAAAAAAGATCTGACTTGCATAGAATTAAATAAAATGTCCAGTTTCTATTTTTTTCTCAAATTCTAACATTGGTTATTGGTCAATTTGCTTAAAACTACTTTTTATACGAGGGGCTCCCCTTGTGGTTGCCGGGATAGAATACAACCATTGCAAATCCCGCTAGAGGCAAATGGGTAGGATCACACCCCACCCCATTCATGTTCATTTTGTCATTTTTGTATCATGTTCACTCAATGTTTTCTTCTTTAGGTTAGAGGTTCTAGGGCCATTCTCCATATTTTATCTTGATGTAAATGGAGGATGAGCCTTGCATGTTCATCCTTGTTTAGCACCATATAACCTTTCTTGTGTTGGTGCGCCGTAAAACCCCAATTCAATTCAATTATAAGAGGGGCATTCAAAAAGTTTTGAAACTGGCCTCATAAAATAAAACATAACATGTTTATCGACAAATATTTTATTTTAACTTCAAAGTATTAGCCCTTAACAAGAATGCACTTTTTTAAACGATATATAGCCACAGAGTAGTCTCCCCTTGGTATACCCTTCAGACACTGATGTACCGCACTGCCTTTTTCGAGTTACAACAATGTCCAGCAAGCATCTTTTTCAGCTTTGGAAACAGAAAAAAGTGTTGATGCTGTATAACATGTTCATCTCGAAGAAATTGCTTTGATCGGAAGATGCAATGTCATGTATGAGATGTATGCCCTTTAAACCAGTCCTTGGACGAAGTTTAACGCAGTCTCAAAAACAGTATATCTTGAATCTTCCTTCACCAAAGCCTCAACAGCTGCGATGTTTCTTGAGGACAATAAAGTCTTTGGTCTTCCGACACGGTCAAGATCTTTGACGTTGGGTTTTCCCTCTTTAAACACTTTTAACCACCTGTAAACTGTGGCTTTTGAAACAGAATAATGCCCATAAATGCTTTTAACTTCATGAATGATTTGTTTCCCATATATATTTAAAGCGCAACACATTTTTATATAAGTCCTGATTTCCGCTGGTTCCATATTTACTACAGAACTGGTCAGTGTATATGAGTAAGGCCAAACAAAATAACCAAACAAAATAACCCTCAGCCTTGTAATTAAGATTCATGATTTAACAAATGCAAGTTATGTAGAAAAACTAAGAGGATGCCGTGAGTTTTTAAAAAATCAAGATTGGCATGTGTACCTTTAAGAAAAGATGCTGGTCTATAAATGCTTTTCCCAAGAAAAACTTACCTGAATACAGTTATGTACAATGGAAGAGAGTAACCCTACATCCAGTCCATCTCCACGTCTGTCTGTATAGCCAAGACGTGTTGAAGGATTCATCTGAAACAACAGTAATTTACAATAGTTCTATTGTAACGGAGAAGTCCGACTTGTTTTTTATTGGTTTACAGATAATGAGATTTGACAAGTAATGCATTACAAGCTGCTGCCCCATAAACGTGTTACCATGGTTACTGTCAAATATTATATATTTCTAATGTGCAACTCCTAGGATGCAAAACTGCTTACACTGTAACGGGTTACTGTCAATACTGTGTTATGTCTTAACGTGTTTGAAAATGTTAATTATTATTAATTTTCGGTTAAATCATATAAACGGTAAATCTAATTTCTAAACGCATTTGACAATTGGAAGTAACACGATAGAAGTTTCGAGACAGGGATTTTTCTACATTTTTGGAAGTGGAGCCGTTGGCCTTTTGAATTGGAAAAAATGCGCGTTAAATCTATAAATTGGGAAAAATAATAATCCTACTATATTACATAGCAGGGTCGATATATACATTAACATTATTAATATATCGACCCTGTACATAGTAAGGCACTAAAAATGCTTGAAATTGTTTCAAAATAAAGCTATTATACAATCTCAACAAATACATTGTCAAATAGGGCTATATTTGGAAAAATATGAGGATGTTTTATACTGTAGTCGAAGCCGGTGTAAACCAACAGGTTTCTTAGGCCCTTTGGATAGGAATGGGGCCGAATTTCGGCCAATGGGGCCGAATTTCGGCCCCAAATATTGGGCCTAGAAAAATCCCTAAAGAGATAACCTTTTCTAATGCGTTACATACATGTACTTATGACATAAACAGCCACTTAGACAAATGGAAACAGACTTGGTAAATAATAAATGACCTGATTCCTGTTAGTTTAAACTTATTTATTTTACATCGATTGTAACGAAAGCTCTATGAACTTATTTGAATCACTCTCGATGTCTTCCTGGGTAGAACCAGTACTAAGCAACGCAGATAAAGTGTTTTGCTCAGGGACACAACGCATATGGCAATGACGGGAATCGAACCATGACTTTTGGATCATGGGTCCAACACTCTACCACTAGACCACAGCGCTCCAGATTCCTGTTGATGTTATAAATGGCAAATCATGCAAATTGTAATATCCCTCATAATTTCCCTGTAGATAGGACATGAAGACTGTATATCCCACGGTGTATAAACTATACTGACTCCCTTGTTGGATGCTCTAAAGAAAAACATACACCGGCTCTACTGGCTTCAGACCAGTGCCAGCCAAGTACCAGTCGCGGACATTTCCAATTTACATACATGTACGCTGATGTTTCAATTACATATTTTTCACTTTTCTCATTCCTTTATAGTGTTCAATCAAAATGGCAGTGAAGAAATATGTAATTAAAATGTCAGCGTACATGTAAAAAGCTACTTGGTGGGGACTGGTACTTGCCCGGCACTGGTCTCCAGCCACAACAGACTTGGTCAGTGGCTGAAATTTAAAAAATTAAAGTGTTGAAAGAAAAATGGTGTAAATTTACCTCGTGTTGATAGGGGAAATATTACCCACCCCGAAGGCTTGTTGACCCCCTTGTGATAGAAAGATTGATATCTCCGTTTGGTTTAATAGACCTCTTTCATGTCAAATCGTACAGTCTTTGAGATCTCCAGATCTTGTCTAACTCACTTCTGAATTTGTCTAATAGTCACATTTTTGGCAGTCACAATATTATTTTTTTGCTTTTTGCCAATATACTGGTTTACCCTCTGTCATGAGTATTATCACCAGTGAGTGCTAGAGGAAATTTTTAGTGGAAAACGAAAAATGTGAGAATAGAGTAGAAGGATTAGTAAAGATAGAAGGAAGTACAGAGAGAGAAAGAGTAAAGAAGATAGAAGAGTGTTTAAAAATTAAATGAGGCGCGAGTGTTGGGTCTTCAAGACCTGGGTCTTGAAGGAATCCAACGACTCTGCCAGGCAGGTGTAACGGGTAGCTGGTTCCATTGCACAACGGTTCGCGGGAAGAAAGAAAATCGTGTGTAGTCCTTGTCAGCCCTTAGCTGATGATACTGGTGTTGGCGTCTACCTGAGCCTCTGGTGAGGTATTCATCCTCGTTTATGGCTACTAAGTTATTACGAATCTTGTAAAGCATACATAGTCTAGAGTCAGCTCGTCTTTGCTCGAGAGATCTCCACTCCAGATCGTGCAACATGTCAGTAACACTAGATGTGTTATGATACCTATTTGTGACCCATCTCGCTGCTCTTCTCTGCACCATTTCAAGTTGGTGGACTAGTCTATGATTGGATAAGTCACCTACCTTGTCTTTAGTGGTGGACTTAGGGTCCCATACAGTGGAACAATATTCCAATTTGGGGAGAACAAGGGATCTATAGGCCCTTTCTTTAATAGTCTGTGAGCCAATTTTGATGTTGCGTTTCAGAAAACCTAGAGTCTGGTTTGCTTTTGAAGAAACAGAACTAATGTGTTTATTCCACTTTAAGTCGTGGCTAATGCTAACACCAAGATACTTCAACAGAGGGACGGATGAGAGTGTGTGTCCATGAAGGGAATACTTATGTAGTGTAGGGGCTCTTTTAGTAGTGATGTGAATCACTTCACATTTTTCAGGGTGAAAAGCCATTTGCCAGTCTGCTTCCCATAGTTCAAGGCTGTGTAGATCGTCTTGGAGTTTTTTGCAATCGCCCTGAGTGTGTATAGATAGGTACAACAGCGTGTCATCTGCGAAAAGACGGACTGTACTGTGAGTGACATACTCTGGGAGGTCGTTTATGTAGACCAGAAATAGAGCTGGCCCAAGGACAGACCCTTGAGGGACGCCTGAAAGTACTGGGACTGACGAAGAAGATTTCCCTTCAAGTACAACTCGTTGGGAACGACCACTAAGAAAAGAACCAATCCAGCCCATAAGATGAGAGTTTATAGAGGAGCCTATTATGTGCCACCTTATCGAATGCCTTAGCAAAATCCATCACTACTACATCGGTCTGTCTGCCTTTTTGCATGTTAATGGCTATATCATGAATAAATTCAATAAGTTGACTTTCACAGCTTCGCTTTTCACGAAAACCATGCTGGAGGGGATATAATATATTGTGACGATTTAAGTGCTGCATAAGGTTGCTACAAACAATATGCTCTAAGAGCTTACAACAAATACAAGTTAGTGAAACAGGACGATAATTGGAAGGAGTAGTCTTGTCTCCTTTTTTATAGAAGGGGGTTACGTTTGCTTTTTTCCAGATATCCGGAAGGGTTTCCTGTCTAAGCGAAGTATTGAAAAGAAGGGTGAGAATAGGAGCAAGCTCCTCTGAGAGACCCTTTAGAACTGTCGGGCTTATGTTATCTGGGCCTGGGGCTTTTGATACTGAAAGATTTTGCAGTAGTTTTTGTACCCCATTAACAGTAACCTGTATATCGGGCATGTCTTTATCATTTTTAGAGAAAAGACTCGAAACGTATTTGCAATAAGAACTGAGTTTCATAGGAATTTGCTGTGAGAAAACCGAGTGGAACTGGCTATTTAACAAGTCAGCTTTAGCAACAGGGTCAGTTATCAACACTCCGTTTCTCTTTAGGGATTTAAGACCTACAGAGTCAGTATTTTTGTGCTTTATGAAGGTCCAAAACCTTTTAGATATGTTAAAATTTTCTTGTGTAGTATTTTCTACTTTAGGTGTAATAAGATCTTCCACATAGTCCCAGTAGGCTTTCCGACTGACAGATTGTATATGGTGCTTGAGCTTCTTGAGTTTACTAGTGCCTTCAGGGGAGGGTTTGAGTCTCGTTTTAGAGTAGAGTTTGTCTCTTTTCCTTATTAGACGTTTAATGTTACCATTTATCCAAGGATGTCTATCCTTACATTTTGCAATTTTATGTGGAATAAAACGGTCAATGGCTCTTTCGAGTTCAGAAGTTATATTTTCCCAGAGTTGGTTTACTGGAGTTGAATTATTAAGGCTATGTTTTAGGCTCTCCCCAACGGCAGTCATATGTGATTTAAGACCATCCCAGTCAGCTTTTCTGTACAGTGGAATCCTTCTGGGATTTTGCTTGTTTTTAATTGGATTTATGTTAATATCTGTCAGGACTGCATCGTGGTCACTGACCCCTGGTATGACTCTACATGATGATATAATGTTTGGATGGTTTGTGATCACAAGGTCAAGGATGTTATTTCCTCTAGTGGGTGTATTTACTAATTGTGTGAGACCAAAATCGTCCAAGAGGTCTACAAATTTGTAAGTAAGAGATGGGTAGTTACAATTTGGTTTAATACAGTTATTTGGCCAATCATATCCTGGGAAATTCATGTCACCTGCAATAAGAATGTGTGAATTTGACATACCTAGACGCTGTAAAGACTCCGCAAAATGATCTAGACTTGGACCATCACCCTCATGTGGTTTATAATAACTACAGACTAGGAGGGATTTGCAACCAGTAATCTCCATCTTCATCCAAGCAATCTCGCAGTCAGTTTGCAGCTCAGGGACCTCGCTACAGGTGTAATCATCCTTTGCTGTAATAATTCTCCACCACCCCCCCTCTTCCTATCTACTCGTACTACATTTTCAAGATAAGAACTGGAAGAATCTCACCTAGGACTGGCATCTATCTTGGTTTCTACCCCTATAATTATATCGGGGTTTATTCTATCAATCATATTGCTGAGATCAATACTGTGAGCAACGATAGAGTTAAGGTTCACATTTAGGACCTTTAAAGGTTTTATGGATCGATAAGTATGTTTAGGTTTCATAGTATGTCGTTTGTGTGTTGGGGATGATGTGTGCATTGGGTCTCCTGGGCTACTTAAAGCCTCTGATATTGAGCTGATTATATGGAGAAGGATTCCAGCAATTAATGACGCGGTGGGTGAATGAATTAAGTCTGACACTTTTGCAGCTCTTGGTTTGGCAAGTTTTAAAGAGTGTCCTCTTATCTGGTTGTTTGTAGACAGTGAAAAAATTCTGTATACTATTACCTTGCAAGTCGCCCGTGTTCGGTTCGCCGAATTTCTTGAGTTACAGTAGCTGCGCTCTGATGATTTAAACTTTATTTAAATATTAATTTTAATTTTTCGAATGTCTTAACAATGTCAGAAGCACTGTTTTTTATTATAAAATATCCATTTTTGAAATTCCGAACAACGATTGAAAAAGTGTTTACCAGGAAAAGGCTTGTAGAGTCATAAGCAAAAAACTGTACATTTCTTCTATTAATAGCTGGTTCGAAATAGCCTAATCCTTATCAAAGCTTACAAGTGGCCTCAAGACGGTTGACGTAAAATTAAATAAGATACAATGTTAATTTTCTAAAAATAATCATTACCCGAAAAAAATACGTGACAGGTAATTGTCAGAAATGTTAGATTTATTTTAGGCTACTTACACTTTATTTGAAACAACACTTTCATCTTCTACGGTTATTTG
>JAWPHD010020127.1:0-33006 GCA_037043455.1 Cyrtodaria siliqua | reverse complement strand
GATTTTTACGCGATCTGATAGTCCATATGATTATTATTCATAATAGTAATACGTATATAATAATGTACAATAGTATCTGGCGTGTTGTTATGATTGTTAATATAACTATTTTTATAATTATTGCATCAAACCTGTATCAAGACACAACGTTAATCGCTTCTCAAGTGAGCACAGAAATTGCATGTACAAGCCATGACAAGCCATAATGCGTTCCGCCTTAAGTTTTTCATATGTATACGTACTTTCAACGGATATGCACACGTCAGAAATGAAACGGGCACTCTATGGCACGCAGAATGATACTTGTTGACATTTAATGGCCAATGGACGTAATCCGTGTACGGGGAAATAGGAGGAACAGAGATAACTTAGATTTTTACGCGATCTGATAGTCCATATGATTATTGTTCATAATAGTAATACGTATAGAATATGTACAATATTATCTGTCGTGTTGTTATGATTGTTAATATGACTATTGTTATAATTATTGCAGCAAACCTGTATCAAGACACAACGTTAATCGCTTTTCAAGTGAGCCCAGAAGTTGCATGTACAAGCCATGACAAGCCAACAATGCGTTCCACCGTAAGTTTTTCATATGTATACGCACTTTCAACAGATATGCACACATCAGAAATGAAACGTGCACTCTATGGCACGCAGAATGATACTTGTTGACATTTCATTGCCAAGGGACGTAATCCGCGTACGGGGAAACAGGAGGAACAGAGATAACTTAGATTGTTACGCGATCTGATAGTCCATATGATTATTATTCATGATAGTAATACGTATAGAATATGTACAATATTATCTGGCTTGTTGTTATGATTGTTAATATGACTATTGTTATAATTATTGCAGCAAACCTGTATCATGACACAACGTTAATCGCTTTTCAAGTGAGCCCAGAAGTTGCATGTACACGCCATGACAAGCGAACAATGCGTTCCACCGTAAGTTTTTCATATGTATACGCACTTTCAACAGATATGCACACATGAGAAATGAAACGTGCACTCTATGGCACGCAGAATGATACTTGTTGACATTTCATTGCCAAGGGACGTGATACGTGTACGGGAAAATAGGAGTAACAGAGATAACTTAGATTTTTACCCGATCTGATAGTACATATGATTATTATTCATAATAGTAATACGTATAGAATATGTACAATACTATCTGGCTTGTTGTTATGATTGTTAATATGACTATTGTTATAATTATTGCAGCAAACCTGTATCAAGACACAACGTTAATCGCTTTTCAAGTGAGCCCAGAAGTTGCATGTACAAGCCATGACAAGCCAACAATGCGTTCCACCGTAAGTTTTTCATATGTATACGTACTTTCAACAGATATGCACAAGTCAGAAATGAAACGGGCACTCTATGGCACGCAGAATGATACTTGTTGACATTTCATTGCCAAGGGACGTAATACGTGTACGGGAAAATAGGATAAACAGAGATAACTTAGATTTTTACGCGATCTGATAGTACATATGATTATTATTCATAATAGTAATACGTATAGAATATGTACAATATTATCTGGCGTGTTGTTATGATTGTTAATATGACTAGTGTTATAATTATTGCAGCAAACCTGTATCAAGACACAACGTTAATCGCTTCTCAAGTGAGCTCAGGAGTTGCATGTACACGCCATGACAAGCGAACGATGCGTTCCACCGTAAGTTTTTCATATGTATACGCACTTTCAACAGATATGCACACATGAGAAATGAAACGTGCACTCTATGGCACGCAGAATGATACTTGTTGACATTTCATTGCCAAGGGACGTGATACGTGTACGGGAAAATAGGAGTAACAGAGATAACTTAGATTTTTACCCGATCTGATAGTACATATGATTATTATTCATAATAGTAATACGTATAGAATATGTACAATACTATCTGGCTTGTTGTTATGATTGTTAATATGACTATTGTTATAATTATTGCAGCAAACCTGTATCAAGACACAACGTTAATCGCTTTTCAAGTGAGCCCAGAAGTTGCATGTACACGCCATGACAAGCCAACAATGCGTTCCACCGTAAGTTTTTCATATGTATACGCACTTTCAATAGATATGCACACATCAGAAATGAAACGTGCACTCTATGGCACGCAGAATGATACTTGTTGACATTTCATTGCCAAGGGACGTAATACGTGTACGGGAAAATAGGAGACACAGAGATAACTTAGATTTTTACCCGATCTGATAGTACATATGATTATTATTCATAATAGTAATACGTATAGAATATGTACAATATTATCTGGCTTGTTGTTATGATTGTTAATATGACTATTGTTATAATTATTGCAGCAAACCTGTATCAAGACACAACGTTAATCGCTTCTCAAGTGAGCCCAGAAGTTGCATGTACAAGACATGACAAGCCAACAATGCGTTCCACCGTAAGTTTTTCATATGTATACGTACTTTCCACAGATATGCACACGTCAGAAATGAAACGGGCACTCTATGGCACGCAGAATGATACTTGTTGACATTTTATTGTCAAGGGACGTAATCCGTGTACTGGGAAATAGGAGAAAAAGAGATAACTTAGATTTTTACGCGATCTGATAGTCCATATGATTATTATTCATAATAGTAATACGTATATAATAATGTACAATAGTATCTGGCGTGTTGTTATGATTGTTAATATAACTATTTTTATAATTATTGCATCAAACCTGTATCAAGACACAACGTTAATCGCTTCTCAAGTGAGCACAGAAATTGCATGTACAAGCCATGACAAGCCATAATGCGTTCCGCCTTAAGTTTTTCATATGTATACGTACTTTCAACGGATATGCACACGTCAGAAATGAAACGGGCACTCTATGGCACGCAGAATGATACTTGTTGACATTTAATGGCCAATGGACGTAATCCGTGTACGGGGAAATAGGAGGAACAGAGATAACTTAGATTTTTACGCGATCTGATAGTCCATATGATTATTGTTCATAATAGTAATACGTATAGAATATGTACAATATTATCTGTCGTGTTGTTATGATTGTTAATATGACTATTGTTATAATTATTGCAGCAAACCTGTATCAAGACACAACGTTAATCGCTTTTCAAGTGAGCCCAGAAGTTGCATGTACAAGCCATGACAAGCCAACAATGCGTTCCACCGTAAGTTTTTCATATGTATACGCACTTTCAACAGATATGCACACATCAGAAATGAAACGTGCACTCTATGGCACGCAGAATGATACTTGTTGACATTTCATTGCCAAGGGACGTAATCCGCGTACGGGGAAACAGGAGGAACAGAGATAACTTAGATTGTTACGCGATCTGATAGTCCATATGATTATTATTCATGATAGTAATACGTATAGAATATGTACAATATTATCTGGCTTGTTGTTATGATTGTTAATATGACTATTGTTATAATTATTGCAGCAAACCTGTATCATGACACAACGTTAATCGCTTTTCAAGTGAGCCCAGAAGTTGCATGTACACGCCATGACAAGCGAACAATGCGTTCCACCGTAAGTTTTTCATATGTATACGCACTTTCAACAGATATGCACACATGAGAAATGAAACGTGCACTCTATGGCACGCAGAATGATACTTGTTGACATTTCATTGCCAAGGGACGTGATACGTGTACGGGAAAATAGGAGTAACAGAGATAACTTAGATTTTTACCCGATCTGATAGTACATATGATTATTATTCATAATAGTAATACGTATAGAATATGTACAATACTATCTGGCTTGTTGTTATGATTGTTAATATGACTATTGTTATAATTATTGCAGCAAACCTGTATCAAGACACAACGTTAATCGCTTTTCAAGTGAGCCCAGAAGTTGCATGTACAAGCCATGACAAGCCAACAATGCGTTCCACCGTAAGTTTTTCATATGTATACGTACTTTCAACAGATATGCACAAGTCAGAAATGAAACGGGCACTCTATGGCACGCAGAATGATACTTGTTGACATTTCATTGCCAAGGGACGTAATACGTGTACGGGAAAATAGGATAAACAGAGATAACTTAGATTTTTACGCGATCTGATAGTACATATGATTATTATTCATAATAGTAATACGTATAGAATATGTACAATATTATCTGGCGTGTTGTTATGATTGTTAATATGACTAGTGTTATAATTATTGCAGCAAACCTGTATCAAGACACAACGTTAATCGCTTCTCAAGTGAGCCCAGAAGTTGCATGTACAAGACATGACAAGCCAACAATGCGTTCCACCGTAAGTTTTTCATATGTATACGTACTTTTCACAGATATGCACACGTCAGAAATGAAACGGGCAATCTATGGCACTCAGAATGATACTTGTTGACATTTTATTGTCAAGGGACGTAATCCGTGTACTGGGAAATAGGAGAAACAGAGATAACTTAGATTTTTACGCGATCTGATAGTCCATATGATTATTATTCATAATAGTAATACGTATATAATAATGTATAATAGTATCTGGCGTGTTGTTATGATTGTTAATATAACTATTGTTATAATTATTGCAGCAAACCTGTATCAAGACACAACGTTAATCGCTTCTCAAGTGAGCCCAGAAGTTGCATGTACAAGCCATGACAAGCCAACAATGCGTTCCACCGTAAGTTTTTCATATGTATACGCACTTTCAACAGATATGCACACATCAGAAATGAAACGTGCACTCTATGGCACGCAAAATGATACTTGTTGACATTTCATTGCCAAGGGACGTAATCCGTGTACGGGGAAACAGGAGAAACAGAGATAACTTAGATTATTACGCGATCTGATAGTCCATATGATTATTATTCATGATAGTAATACGTATAGAATATGTACAATATTATCTGGCTTGTTGTTATGATTGTTAATATGATTATTGTTATAATTATTGCAGCAAACCTGTATCAAGACACAACGTTAATCGCTTTTCAAGTGAGCCCAGAAGTTGCATGTACACGCCATGACAAGCCAACAATGCGTTCCACCGTAAGTTTTTCATATGTATACGCACTTTCAACAGATATGCACACATCAGAAATGAAACGTGCACTCTATGGCACGCAGAATGATACTTGTTGACATTTCATTGCCAAGGGACGTGATACGTGTACGGGAAAATAGGAGTAACAGAGATAACTTAGATTTTTACCCGATCTGATAGTACATATGATTATTATTCATAATAGTAATACGTATAGAATATGTACAATACTATCTGGCTTGTTGTTATGATTGTTAATATGACTATTGTTATAATTATTGCAGCAAACCTGTATCAAGACACAACGTTAATCGCTTTTCAAGTGAGCCCAGAAGTTGCATGTACAAGCCATGACAAGCCAACAATGCGTTCCACCGTAAGTTTTTCATATGTATACGTACTTTCAACAGATATGCACAAGTCAGAAATGAAACGGGCACTCTATGGCACGCAGAATGATACTTGTTGACATTTCATTGCCAAGGGACGTAATACGTGTACGGGAAAATAGGATAAACAGAGATAACTTAGATTTTTACGCGATCTGATAGTACATATGATTATTATTCATAATAGTAATACGTATAGAATATGTACAATATTATCTGGCGTGTTGTTATGATTGTTAATATGACTAGTGTTATAATTATTGCAGCAAACCTGTATCAAGACACAACGTTAATCGCTTCTCAAGTGAGCCCAGAAGTTGCATGTACAAGACATGACAAGCCAACAATGCGTTCCACCGTAAGTTTTTCATATGTATACGTACTTTTCACAGATATGCACACGTCAGAAATGAAACGGGCAATCTATGGCACTCAGAATGATACTTGTTGACATTTTATTGTCAAGGGACGTAATCCGTGTACTGGGAAATAGGAGAAACAGAGATAACTTAGATTTTTACGCGATCTGATAGTCCATATGATTATTATTCATAATAGTAATACGTATATAATAATGTACAATAGTATCTGGCGTGTTGTTATGATTGTTAATATAACTATTGTTATAATTATTGCAGCAAACCTGTATCAAGACACAACGTTAATCGCTTCTCAAGTGAGCCCAGAAGTTGCATGTACAAGCCATGACAAGCCAACAATGCGTTCCACCGTAAGTTTTTCATATGTATACGCACTTTCAACAGATATGCACACATCAGAAATGAAACGTGCACTCTATGGCACGCAAAATGATACTTGTTGACATTTCATTGCCAAGGGACGTAATCCGTGTACGGGGAAACAGGAGAAACAGAGATAACTTAGATTATTACGCGATCTGATAGTCCATATGATTATTATTCATGATAGTAATACGTATAGAATATGTACAATATTATCTGGCTTGTTGTTATGATTGTTAATATGATTATTGTTATAATTATTGCAGCAAACCTGTATCAAGACACAACGTTAATCGCTTTTCAAGTGAGCCCAGAAGTTGCATGTACACGCCATGACAAGCCAACAATGCGTTCCACCGTAAGTTTTTCATATGTATACGCACTTTCAACAGATATGCACACATCAGAAATGAAACGTGCACTCTATGGCACGCAGAATGATACTTGTTGACATTTCATTGCCAAGGGACGTGATACGTGTACGGGAAAATAGGAATAACAGAGATAACTTAGATTTTTACCCGATCTGATAGTACATATGATTATTATTCATAATAGTAATACGTATAGAATATGTACAATACTATCTGGCTTGTTGTTATGATTGTTAATATGACTATTGTTATAATTATTGCAGCAAACCTGTATCAAGACACAACGTTAATCGCTTTTCAAGTGAGCCCAGAAGTTGCATGTACAAGCCATGACAAGCCAACAATGCGTTCCACCGTAAGCTTTTCATATGTATACGTACTTTCAACAGATATGCACAAGTCAGAAATGAAACGGGCACTCTATGGCACGCAGAATGATACTTGTTGACATTTCATTGCCAAGGGACGTAATACGTGTACGGGAAAATAGGATAAACAGAGATAACTTAGATTTTTACGCGATCTGATAGTACATATGATTATTATTCATAATAGTAATACGTATAGAATATGTACAATATTATCTGGCGTGTTGTTATGATTGTTAATATGACTAGTGTTATAATTATTGCAGCAAACCTGTATCAAGACACAACGTTAATCGCTTCTCAAGTGAGCCCAGAAGTTGCATGTACAAGACATGACAAGCCAACAATGCGTTCCACCGTAAGTTTTTCATATGTATACGTACTTTTCACAGATATGCACACGTCAGATATGAAACGGGCAATCTATGGCACGCAGAATGATACTTGTTGACATTTTATTGTCAAGGGACGTAATCCGTGTACTGGGAAATAGGAGAAACAGAGATAACTTAGATTTTTACGCGATCTGATAGTCCATATGATTATTATTCATAATAGTAATACGTATATAATAATGTACAATAGTATCTGGCGTGTTGTTATGATTGTTAATATAACTATTGTTATTATTATTGCAGCAAACCTGTATCAAGACACAACGTTAATCGCTTCTCAAGTGAGCCCAGAAGTTGCATGTACAAGCCATGACAAGCCAACAATGCGTTCCACCGTAAGTTTTTCATAGGTATACGCACTTTCAACAGATATGCACACATCAGAAATGAAACGTGCACTCTATGGCACGCAGAATGATACTTGTTGACATTTCATTGCCAAGGGACGTAATCCGTGTACGGGGAAACAGGAGGAACAGAGATAACTTAGATTGTTACGCGATCTGATAGTCCATATGATTATTATTCATGATAGTAATACGTATAGAATATGTACAATATTATCTGGCTTGTTGTTATGATTGTTAATATGACTATTGTTATAATTATTGCAGCAAACCTGTATCAAGACACAACGTTAATCGCTTTTCAAGTGAGCCCAGAAGTTGCATGTACACGCCATGACAAGCCAACAATGCGTTCCACCGTAAGTTTTTCATATGTATACGCACTTTCAACAGATATGCACACATCAGAAATGAAACGTGCACTCTATGGCACGCAGAATGATACTTGTTGACATTTCATTGCCAAGGGACGTGATACGTGTACGGGAAAATAGGAGAAACAGAGATAACTTAGATTTTTACCCGATCTGATAGTACATATGATTATTATTCATAATAGTAATACGTATAGAATATGTACAATACTATCTGGCTTGTTGTTATGATTGTTAATATGACTATTGTTATAATTATTGCAGCAAACCTGTATCAAGACACACCGTTAATCGCTTTTCAAGTGAGCCCAGAAGTTGCATGTACAAGCCATGACAAGCCAACAATGCGTTCCACCGTAAGTTTTTCATATGTATACGTACTTTCAACAGATATGCACAAGTCAGAAATGAAACGGGCACTCTATGGCACGCAGAATGATACTTGTTGACATTTCATTGCCAAGGGACGTAATACGTGTACGGGAAAATAGGAGTAACAGAGATAACTTAGATTTTTACGCGATCTGATAGTACATATGATTATTATTCATAATAGTAATACGTATAGAATATGTACAATATTATCTGGCGTGTTGTTATGATTGTTAATATGACTAGTGTTATAATTATTGCAGCAAACCTGTATCAAGACACAACGTTAATCGCTTCTCAAGTGAGCCCAGAAGTTGCATGTACAAGACATGACAAGCCAACAATGCGTTCCACCGTAAGTTTTTCATATGTATACGTACTTTTCACAGATATGCACACGTCAGATATGAAACGGGCAATCTATGGCACGCAGAATGATACTTGTTGACATTTTATTGTCAAGGGACGTAATCCGTGTACTGGGAAATAGGAGAAACAGAGATAACTTAGATTTTTACGCGATCTGATAGTCCATATGATTATTATTCATAATAGTAATACGTATATAATAATGTACAATAGTATCTGGCGTGTTGTTATGATTGTTAATATAACTATTGTTATTATTATTGCAGCAAACCTGTATCAAGACACAACGTTAATCGCTTCTCAAGTGAGCCCAGAAGTTGCATGTACAAGCCATGACAAGCCAACAATGCGTTCCACCGTAAGTTTTTCATAGGTATACGCACTTTCAACAGATATGCACACATCAGAAATGAAACGTGCACTCTATGGCACGCAGAATGATACTTGTTGACATTTCATTGCCAAGGGACGTAATCCGTGTACGGGGAAACAGGAGGAACAGAGATAACTTAGATTGTTACGCGATCTGATAGTCCATATGATTATTATTCATGATAGTAATACGTATAGAATATGTACAATATTATCTGGCTTGTTGTTATGATTGTTAATATGACTATTGTTATAATTATTGCAGCAAACCTGTATCAAGACACAACGTTAATCGCTTTTCAAGTGAGCCCAGAAGTTGCATGTACACGCCATGACAAGCCAACAATGCGTTCCACCGTAAGTTTTTCATATGTATACGCACTTTCAACAGATATGCACACATCAGAAATGAAACGTGCACTCTATGGCACGCAGAATGATACTTGTTGACATTTCATTGCCAAGGGACGTGATACGTGTACGGGAAAATAGGAGAAACAGAGATAACTTAGATTTTTACCCGATCTGATAGTACATATGATTATTATTCATAATAGTAATACGTATAGAATATGTACAATACTATCTGGCTTGTTGTTATGATTGTTAATATGACTATTGTTATAATTATTGCAGCAAACCTGTATCAAGACACACCGTTAATCGCTTTTCAAGTGAGCCCAGAAGTTGCATGTACAAGCCATGACAAGCCAACAATGCGTTCCACCGTAAGTTTTTCATATGTATACGTACTTTCAACAGATATGCACAAGTCAGAAATGAAACGGGCACTCTATGGCACGCAGAATGATACTTGTTGACATTTCATTGCCAAGGGACGTAATACGTGTACGGGAAAATAGGAGAAACAGAGATAACTTAGATTTTTACGCGATCTGATAGTACATATGATTATTATTCATAATAGTAATACGTATAGAATATGTACAATATTATCTGGCGTGTTGTTATGATTGTTAATATGACTAGTGTTATAATTATTGCAGCAAACCTGTATCAAGACACAACGTTAATCGCTTCTCAAGTGAGCCCAGAAGTTGCATGTACAAGACATGACAAGCCAACAATGCGTTCCACCGTAAGTTTTTCATATGTATACGTACTTTCGCCAGATATGCACACGTCAGAAATGAAACGGGCACTCTATGGCACGCAGAATGATACTTGTTGACATTTTATTGTCAAGGGACGTAATCCGTGTACTGGGAAATAGGAGAAACAGAGATAACTTAGATTTTTACGCGATCTGATAGTCCATATGATTATTATTCATAATAGTAATACGTATATAATAATGTACAATAGTATCTGGCGTGTTGTTATGATTGTTAATATAACTATTGTTATAATTATTGCATCAAACCTGTATCAAGACACAACGTTAATCGCTTCTCAAGTGAGCACAGAAATTGCATGTACAAGCCATGACAAGCCATAATGCGTTTCGCCGTAAGTTTTTCATATGTATACGTACTTTCAACGGATATGCACACGTCAGAAATGAAACGGGCACTCTATGGCACGCAGAATGATACTTGTTGACATTTAATGGCCAATGGACGTAATCCGTGTACGGGGAAATAGGTGGACAGAGATAACTTAGATTTTTACGCGATCTGATAGTCCATATGATTATTATTCATAATAGTAATACGTATAGAATATGTACAATATTATCTGTCGTGTTGTTATGATTGTTAATATGACTATTGTTATAATTATTGCAGCAAACCTGTATCAAGACACAACGTTAATCGCTTCTCAAGTGAGCCCAGAAGTTGCATGTACAAGACATGACAAGCCAACAATGCGTTCCACCGTAAGTTTTTCATATGTATACGTACTTTCCACAGATATGCACACGTCAGAAATGAAACGGGCACTCTATGGCACGCAGAATGATACTTGTTGACATTTTATTGTCAAGGGACGTAATCCGTGTACTGGGAAATAGGAGAAAAAGAGATAACTTAGATTTTTACGCGATCTGATAGTCCATATGATTATTATTCATAATAGTAATACGTATATAATAATGTACAATAGTATCTGGCGTGTTGTTATGATTGTTAATATAACTATTGTTATAATTATTGCAGCAAACCTGTATCAAGACACAACGTTAATCGCTTCTCAAGTGAGCCCAGAAGTTGCATGTACAAGCCATGACAAGCCAACAATGCGTTCCACCGTAAGTTTTTCATATGTATACGCACTTTCAACAGATATGCACACATCAGAAATGAAACGTGCACTCTATGGCACGCAGAATGATACTTGTTGACATTTCATTGCCAAGGGACGTAATCCGTGTACGGGGAAACAGGAGGAACAGAGATAACTTAGATTGTTACGCGATCTGATAGTCCATATGATTATTATTCATGATAGTAATACGTATATAATAATGTACAATAGTATCTGGCGTGTTGTTATGATTGTTAATATAACTATTTTTATAATTATTGCATCAAACCTGTATCAAGACACAACGTTAATCGCTTCTCAAGTGAGCACAGAAATTGCATGTACAAGCCATGACAAGCCATAATGCGTTCCGCCTTAAGTTTTTCATATGTATACGTACTTTCAACGGATATGCACACGTCAGAAATGAAACGGGCACTCTATGGCACGCAGAATGATACTTGTTGACATTTAATGGCCAATGGACGTAATCCGTGTACGGGGAAATAGGAGGAACAGAGATAACTTAGATTTTTACGCGATCTGATAGTACATATGATTATTATTCATAATAGTAATACGTATAGAATATGTACAATATTATCTGGCGTGTTGTTATGATTGTTAATATGACTAGTGTTATAATTATTGCAGCAAACCTGTATCAAGACACAACGTTAATCGCTTCTCAAGTGAGCCCAGAAGTTGCATGTACAAGACATGACAAGCCAACAATGCGTTCCACCGTAAGTTTTTCATATGTATACGTACTTTTCACAGATATGCACACGTCAGATATGAAACGGGCAATCTATGGCACGCAGAATGATACTTGTTGACATTTTATTGTCAAGGGACGTAATCCGTGTACTGGGAAATAGGAGAAACAGAGATAACTTAGATTTTTACGCGATCTGATAGTCCATATGATTATTATTCATAATAGTAATACGTATATAATAATGTACAATAGTATCTGGCGTGTTGTTATGATTGTTAATATAACTATTGTTATTATTATTGCAGCAAACCTGTATCAAGACACAACGTTAATCGCTTCTCAAGTGAGCCCAGAAGTTGCATGTACAAGCCATGACAAGCCAACAATGCGTTCCACCGTAAGTTTTTCATAGGTATACGCACTTTCAACAGATATGCACACATCAGAAATGAAACGTGCACTCTATGGCACGCAGAATGATACTTGTTGACATTTCATTGCCAAGGGACGTAATCCGTGTACGGGGAAACAGGAGGAACAGAGATAACTTAGATTGTTACGCGATCTGATAGTCCATATGATTATTATTCATGATAGTAATACGTATAGAATATGTACAATATTATCTGGCTTGTTGTTATGATTGTTAATATGACTATTGTTATAATTATTGCAGCAAACCTGTATCAAGACACAACGTTAATCGCTTTTCAAGTGAGCCCAGAAGTTGCATGTACACGCCATGACAAGCCAACAATGCGTTCCACCGTAAGTTTTTCATATGTATACGCACTTTCAACAGATATGCACACATCAGAAATGAAACGTGCACTCTATGGCACGCAGAATGATACTTGTTGACATTTCATTGCCAAGGGACGTGATACGTGTACGGGAAAATAGGAGTAACAGAGATAACTTAGATTTTTACCCGATCTGATAGTACATATGATTATTATTCATAATAGTAATACGTATAGAATATGTACAATACTATCTGGCTTGTTGTTATGATTGTTAATATGACTATTGTTATAATTATTGCAGCAAACCTGTATCAAGACACACCGTTAATCGCTTTTCAAGTGAGCCCAGAAGTTGCATGTACAAGCCATGACAAGCCAACAATGCGTTCCACCGTAAGTTTTTCATATGTATACGTACTTTCAACAGATATGCACAAGTCAGAAATGAAACGGGCACTCTATGGCACGCAGAATGATACTTGTTGACATTTCATTGCCAAGGGACGTAATACGTGTACGGGAAAATAGGAGAAACAGAGATAACTTAGATTTTTACGCGATCTGATAGTACATATGATTATTATTCATAATAGTAATACGTATAGAATATGTACAATATTATCTGGCGTGTTGTTATGATTGTTAATATGACTAGTGTTATAATTATTGCAGCAAACCTGTATCAAGACACAACGTTAATCGCTTCTCAAGTGAGCCCAGAAGTTGCATGTACAAGACATGACAAGCCAACAATGCGTTCCACCGTAAGTTTTTCATATGTATACGTACTTTCGCCAGATATGCACACGTCAGAAATGAAACGGGCACTCTATGGCACGCAGAATGATACTTGTTGACATTTTATTGTCAAGGGACGTAATCCGTGTACTGGGAAATAGGAGCAACAGAGATAACTTAGATTTTTACGCGATCTGATAGTCCATATGATTATTATTCATAATAGTAATACGTATATAATAATGTACAATAGTATCTGGCGTGTTGTTATGATTGTTAATATAACTATTGTTATAATTATTGCATCAAACCTGTATCAAGACACAACGTTAATCGCTTCTCAAGTGAGCACAGAAATTGCATGTACAAGCCATGACAAGCCATAATGCGTTTCGCCGTAAGTTTTTCATATGTATACGTACTTTCAACGGATATGCACACGTCAGAAATGAAACGGGCACTCTATGGCACGCAGAATGATACTTGTTGACATTTAATGGCCAATGGACGTAATCCGTGTACGGGGAAATAGGTGGACAGAGATAACTTAGATTTTTACGCGATCTGATAGTCCATATGATTATTATTCATAATAGTAATACGTATAGAATATGTACAATATTATCTGTCGTGTTGTTATGATTGTTAATATGACTATTGTTATAATTATTGCAGCAAACCTGTATCAAGACACAACGTTAATCGCTTCTCAAGTGAGCCCAGAAGTTGCATGTACAAGACATGACAAGCCAACAATGCGTTCCACCGTAAGTTTTTCATATGTATACGTACTTTCCACAGATATGCACACGTCAGAAATGAAACGGGCACTCTATGGCACGCAGAATGATACTTGTTGACATTTTATTGTCAAGGGACGTAATCCGTGTACTGGGAAATAGGAGAAAAAGAGATAACTTAGATTTTTACGCGATCTGATAGTCCATATGATTATTATTCATAATAGTAATACGTATATAATAATGTACAATAGTATCTGGCGTGTTGTTATGATTGTTAATATAACTATTGTTATAATTATTGCAGCAAACCTGTATCAAGACACAACGTTAATCGCTTCTCAAGTGAGCCCAGAAGTTGCATGTACAAGCCATGACAAGCCAACAATGCGTTCCACCGTAAGTTTTTCATATGTATACGCACTTTCAACAGATATGCACACATCAGAAATGAAACGTGCACTCTATGGCACGCAGAATGATACTTGTTGACATTTCATTGCCAAGGGACGTAATCCGTGTACGGGGAAACAGGAGGAACAGAGATAACTTAGATTGTTACGCGATCTGATAGTCCATATGATTATTATTCATGATAGTAATACGTATATAATAATGTACAATAGTATCTGGCGTGTTGTTATGATTGTTAATATAACTATTTTTATAATTATTGCATCAAACCTGTATCAAGACACAACGTTAATCGCTTCTCAAGTGAGCACAGAAATTGCATGTACAAGCCATGACAAGCCATAATGCGTTCCGCCTTAAGTTTTTCATATGTATACGTACTTTCAACGGATATGCACACGTCAGAAATGAAACGGGCACTCTATGGCACGCAGAATGATACTTGTTGACATTTAATGGCCAATGGACGTAATCCGTGTACGGGGAAATAGGAGGAACAGAGATAACTTAGATTTTTACGCGATCTGATAGTCCATATGATTATTGTTCATAATAGTAATACGTATAGAATATGTACAATATTATCTGTCGTGTTGTTATGATTGTTAATATGACTATTGTTATAATTATTGCAGCAAACCTGTATCAAGACACAACGTTAATCGCTTTTCAAGTGAGCCCAGAAGTTGCATGTACAAGCCATGACAAGCCAACAATGCGTTCCACCGTAAGTTTTTCATATGTATACGCACTTTCAACAGATATGCACACATCAGAAATGAAACGTGCACTCTATGGCACGCAGAATGATACTTGTTGACATTTCATTGCCAAGGGACGTAATCCGTGTACGGGGAAACAGGAGGAACAGAGATAACTTAGATTGTTACGCGATCTGATAGTCCATATGATTATTATTCATGATAGTAATACGTATAGAATATGTACAATATTATCTGGCTTGTTGTTATGATTGTTAATATGACTATTGTTATAATTATTGCAGCAAACCTGTATCATGACACAACGTTAATCGCTTTTCAAGTGAGCCCAGAAGTTGCATGTACACGCCATGACAAGCCAACAATGCGTTCCACCGTAAGTTTTTCATATGTATACGCACTTTCAACAGATATGCACACATCAGAAATGAAACGTGCACTCTATGGCACGCAGAATGATACTTGTTGACATTTCATTGCCAAGGGACGTGATACGTGTACGGGAAAATAGGAGTAACAGAGATAACTTAGATTTTTACCCGATCTGATAGTACATATGATTATTATTCATAATAGTAATACGTATAGAATATGTACAATACTATCTGGCTTGTTGTTATGATTGTTAATATGACTATTGTTATAATTATTGCAGCAAACCTGTATCAAGACACAACGTTAATCGCTTTTCAAGTGAGCCCAGAAGTTGCATGTACACGCCATGACAAGCCAACAATGCGTTCCACCGTAAGTTTTTCATATGTATACGCACTTTCAATAGATATGCACACATCAGAAATGAAACGTGCACTCTATGGCACGCAGAATGATACTTGTTGACATTTCATTGCCAAGGGACGTAATACGTGTACGGGAAAATAGGAGACACAGAGATAACTTAGATTTTTACCCGATCTGATAGTACATATGATTATTATTCATAATAGTAATACGTATAGAATATGTACAATATTATCTGGCTTGTTGTTATGATTGTTAATATGACTATTGTTATAATTATTGCAGCAAACCTGTATCAAGACACAACGTTAATCGCTTCTCAAGTGAGCCCAGAAGTTGCATGTACAAGACATGACAAGCCAACAATGCGTTCCACCGTAAGTTTTTCATATGTATACGTACTTTCCACAGATATGCACACGTCAGAAATGAAACGGGCACTCTATGGCACGCAGAATGATACTTGTTGACATTTTATTGTCAAGGGACGTAATCCGTGTACTGGGAAATAGGAGAAAAAGAGATAACTTAGATTTTTACCCGATCTGATAGTCCATATGATTATTATTCATAGTAGTAATACGTATATAATAATGTACAATAGTATCTGGCGTGTTGTTATGATTGTTAATATAACTATTTTTATAATTATTGCATCAAACCTGTATCAAGACACAACGTTAATCGCTTCTCAAGTGAGCACAGAAATTGCATGTACAAGCCATGACAAGCCATAATGCGTTCCGCCTTAAGTTTTTCATATGTATACGTACTTTCAACGGATATGCACACGTCAGAAATGAAACGGGCACTCTATGGCACGCAGAATGATACTTGTTGACATTTAATGGCCAATGGACGTAATCCGTGTACGGGGAAATAGGAGGAACAGAGATAACTTAGATTTTTACGCGATCTGATAGTCCATATGATTATTGTTCATAATAGTAATACGTATAGAATATGTACAATATTATCTGTCGTGTTGTTATGATTGTTAATATGACTATTGTTATAATTATTGCAGCAAACCTGTATCAAGACACAACGTTAATCGCTTTTCAAGTGAGCCCAGAAGTTGCATGTACAAGCCATGACAAGCCAACAATGCGTTCCACCGTAAGTTTTTCATATGTATACGCACTTTCAACAGATATGCACACATCAGAAATGAAACGTGCACTCTATGGCACGCAGAATGATACTTGTTGACATTTCATTGCCAAGGGACGTAATCCGCGTACGGGGAAACAGGAGGAACAGAGATAACTTAGATTGTTACGCGATCTGATAGTCCATATGATTATTATTCATGATAGTAATACGTATAGAATATGTACAATATTATCTGGCTTGTTGTTATGATTGTTAATATGACTATTGTTATAATTATTGCAGCAAACCTGTATCATGACACAACGTTAATCGCTTTTCAAGTGAGCCCAGAAGTTGCATGTACACGCCATGACAAGCGAACAATGCGTTCCACCGTAAGTTTTTCATATGTATACGCACTTTCAACAGATATGCACACATCAGAAATGAAACGTGCACTCTATGGCACGCAGAATGATACTTGTTGACATTTCATTGCCAAGGGACGTGATACGTGTACGGGAAAATAGGAGTAACAGAGATAACTTAGATTTTTACCCGATCTGATAGTACATATGATTATTATTCATAATAGTAATACGTATAGAATATGTACAATACTATCTGGCTTGTTGTTATGATTGTTAATATGACTATTGTTATAATTATTGCAGCAAACCTGTATCAAGACACAACGTTAATCGCTTTTCAAGTGAGCCCAGAAGTTGCATGTACAAGCCATGACAAGCCAACAATGCGTTCCACCGTAAGTTTTTCATATGTATACGTACTTTCAACAGATATGCACAAGTCAGAAATGAAACGGGCACTCTATGGCACGCAGAATGATACTTGTTGACATTTCATTGCCAAGGGACGTAATACGTGTACGGGAAAATAGGATAAACAGAGATAACTTAGATTTTTACGCGATCTGATAGTACATATGATTATTATTCATAATAGTAATACGTATAGAATATGTACAATATTATCTGGCGTGTTGTTATGATTGTTAATATGACTAGTGTTATAATTATTGCAGCAAACCTGTATCAAGACACAACGTTAATCGCTTCTCAAGTGAGCCCAGAAGTTGCATGTACAAGACATGACAAGCCAACAATGCGTTCCACCGTAAGTTTTTCATATGTATACGTACTTTTCACAGATATGCACACGTCAGAAATGAAACGGGCAATCTATGGCACGCAGAATGATACTTGTTGACATTTTATTGTCAAGGGACGTAATCCGTGTACTGGGAAATAGGAGAAACAGAGATAACTTAGATTTTTTACGCGATCTGATAGTCCATTATGATTATTATTCATAATAGAATACGTATATAATAATGTACAATAGTATCTGGCGTGTTGTTATGATTGTTAATATAACTATTGTTATAATTATTGCAGCAAACCTGTATCAAGACACAACGTTAATCGCTTCTCAAGTGAGCCGAGAAGTTGCATGTACAAGCCATGACAAGCCAACAATGCGTTCCACCGTAAGTTTTTCATATGTATACGCACTTTCACAGATATGCACACATCAGAAATGAAACGTGCACTCTATGGCACGCAGAATGATACTTGTTGACATTTCATTGCCAAGGGACGTAATCCGTGTACGGGGAAACAGGAGGAACAGAGATAACTTAGATTGTTACGCGATCTGATAGTCCATATGATTATTATTCATGATAGTAATACGTATAGAATATGTACAATATTATCTGGCTTGTTGTTATGATTGTTAATATGACTATTGTTATAATTATTGCAGCAAACCTGTATCAAGACACAACGTTAATCGCTTTTCAAGTGAGCCCAGAAGTTGCATGTACACGCCATGACAAGCCAACAATGCGTTCCACCGTAAGTTTTTCATATGTATACGCACTTTCAACAGATATGCACACGTCAGAAATGAAACGGGCACTCTATGGCACGCAGAATGATACTTGTTGACATTTAATGGCCAATGGACGTAATCCGTGTACGGGGAAATAGGAGGAACAGAGATAACTTAGATTTTTACGCGATCTGATAGTCCATATGATTATTATTCATAATAGTAATACGTATAGAATATGTACAATATTATCTGTCGTGTTGTTATGATTGTTAATATGACTATTGTTATAATTATTGCAGCAAACCTGTATCAAGACACAACGTTAATTGCTTCTCAAGTGAGCCCAGAAGTTGCATGTACAAGACATGACAAGCCAACAATGCGTTCCACCGTAAGTTTTTCATATGTATACGTACTTTCCACAGATATGCACACGTCAGAAATGAAACGGGCACTCTATGGCACGCAGAATGATACTTGTTGACATTTTATTGTCAAGGGACGTAATCCGTGTACTGGGAAATAGGAGAAAAAGAGATAACTTAGATTTTTACGCGATCTGATAGTCCATATGATTATTATTCATAAAAGTAATACGTATATAATAATGTACAATAGTATCTGGCGTGTTGTTATGATTGTTAATATAACTATTTTTATAATTATTGCATCAAACCTGTATCAAGACACAACGTTAATCGCTTCTCAAGTGAGCACAGAAATTGCATGTACAAGCCATGACAAGCCATAATGCGTTCCGCCGTAAGTTTTTCATATGTATACGTACTTTCAACGGATATGCACACGTCAGAAATGAAACGTGCACTCTATGGCACGCAGAATGATACTTTGGCGACATTTAATGGCCAATGGACGTAATCCGTGTACGGGGAAATAGGAGGAACAGAGATAACTTAGATTTTTACGCGATCTGATAGTCCATATGATTATTGTTCATAATAGTAATACGTATAGAATATGTACAATATTATCTGTCGTGTTGTTATGATTGTTAATATGACTATTGTTATAATTATTGCAGCAAACCTGTATCAAGACACAACGTTAATCGCTTCTCAAGTGAGCCCAGAAGTTGCATGTACAAGCCATGACAAACCAACAATGCGTTCCACCGTAAGTTTTTCATATGTATACGCACTTTCAACAGATATGCACACATCAGAAATAAAAACGTGCACTCTATGGCACGCAGAATGATACTTGTTGACATTTCATTGCCAAGGGACGTAATCCGTGTACGGGAAACAGGAGACACAGAGATAACTTAGATTGTTACGCGATCTGATAGTCCATATGATTATTATTCATGATAGTAATACGTATAGAATATGTACAATATTATCTGGCTTGTTGTTATGATTGTTAATATGACTATTGTTATAATTATTGCAGCAAACCTGTATCAAGACACAACGTTAATCGCTTTTCAAGTGAGCCCAGAAGTTGCATGTACACGCCATGACAAGCCAACAATGCGTTCCACCGTAAGTTTTTCATATGTATACGCACTTTCAATAGATATGCACACATCAGAAATGAAACGTGCACTCTATGGCACGCAGAATGATACTTGTTGACATTTCATTGCCAAGGGACGTGATACGTGTACGGGAAAATAGGAGAACAGAGATAACTTAGATTTTTACCCGATCTGATAGTACATATGATTATTATTCATAATAGTAATACGTATAGAATATGTACAATACTATCTGCTTGTTGTTATGATTGTTAATATGACTATTGTTATAATTATTGCAGCAAACCTGTATCAAGACACAACGTTAATCGCTTTTCAAGTGAGCCAGAAGTTGCATGTACACGCCATGACAAGCCAACAATGCGTTCCACCGTAAGTTTTTCATATGTATACGTACTTTCAACAGATATGCACAAGTCAGAAATGAAACGGGTACTCTATGGCACGCAGAATGATACTTGTTGACATTTCATTTCCAAGGGACGTAATACGTGTACGGGAAAATAGGAGACACAGAGATAACTTAGATTTTTACGCGATCTGATAGTACATATGATTATTATTCATAATAGTAATACGTATAGAATATGTACAATATTATCTGGCTTGTTGTTATGATTGTTAATATGAATATTGTTATAATTATTGCAGCAAACCTGTATCAAGACACAACGTTAATCGCTTTTCAAGTGAGCCCAGAAGTTGCATGTACAAGCCATGACAAGCCAACAATGCGTTCCACCGTAAGTTTTTCATATGTATACGTACTTTCAACAGATATGCACAAGTCAGAAATGAAACGGCTCTCTATGGCACGCAGAATGATACTTGTTGACATTTCATTGCCAAGGGACGTAATACGTGTACGGGAAAATAGGATAAACAGAGATAACTTAGATTTTTACGCGATCTGATAGTACATATGATTATTATTCATAATAGTAATACGTATAGAATATGTACAATATTATCTGGCGTGTTGTTATGATTGTTAATATGACTAGTGTTATAATTATTGCTGCAAACCTGTATCAAGACACAACGTTAATCGCTTCTCAAGTGAGCCCAGAAGTTGCATGTACAAGACATGACAAGCCAACAATGCGTTCCACCGTAAGTTTTTCATATGTATACGTACTTTTCACAGATATGCACACGTCAGAAATGAAACGGGCACTCTATGGCACGCAGAATGATACTTGTTGACATTTTATTGTCAAGGGACGTAATCCGTGTACTGGGAAATAGGAGCAACAGAGATAACTTAGATTTTTACGCGATCTGATAGTCCATATGATTATTATTCATAATAGTAATACGTATATAATAATGTACAATAGTATCTGGCGTGTTGTTATGATTGTTAATATAACTATTGTTATAATTATTGCAGCAAACCTGTATCAAGACACAACGTTAATCGCTTCTCAAGTGAGCCCAGAAGTTGCATGTACAAGCCATGACAAGCCAACAATGCGTTCCACCGTAAGTTTTTCATATGTATACGCACTTTCAACAGATATGCACACATCAGAAATGAAACGTGCACTCTATGGCACGCAGAATGATACTTGTTGACATTTCATTGCCAAGGGACGTAATCCGTGTACGGGGAAACAGGAGGAACAGAGATAACTTAGATTGTTACGCGATCTGATAGTCCATATGATTATTATTCATGATAGTAATACGTATAGAATATGTACAATATTATCTGGCTTGTTGTTATGATTGTTAATATGACTATTGTTATAATTATTGCAGCAAACCTGTATCAAGACACAACGTTAATCGCTTTTCAAGTGAGCCCAGAAGTTGCATGTACACGCCATGACAAGCCAACAATGCGTTCCACCGTAAGTTTTTCATATGTATACGCACTTTCAACAGATATGCACACATCAGAAATGAAACGTGCACTCTATGGCACGCAGAATGATACTTGTTGACATTTCATTGCCAAGGGACGTGATACGTGTACGGGAAAATAGGAGAAACAGAGATGACTTAGATTTTTACCCGATCTGATAGTACATATGATTATTATTCATAATAGTAATACGTATAGAATATGTACAATACTATCTGGCTTGTTGTTATGATTGTTAATATGACTATTGTTATAATTAGTGCAGCAAACCTGTATCAAGACACACCGTTAATCGCTTTTCAAGTGAGCCCAGAAGTTGCATGTACAAGCCATGACAAGCCAACAATGCGTTCCACCGTAAGTTTTTCATATGTATACGCACTTTCAACAGATATGCACACATCAGAAATGAAACGTGCACTCTATGGCACGCAGAATGATACTTGTTGACATTTCATTGCCAAGGGACGTAATCCGTGTACGGGGAAACAGGAGGAACAGAGATAACTTAGATTATTACGCGATCTGATAGTCCATATGATTATTATTCATGATAGTAATACGTATAGAATATGTACAATATTATCTGGCTTGTTGTTATGATTGTTAATATGACTATTGTTATAATTATTGCAGCAAACCTGTATCAAGACACAACGTTAATCGCTTTTCAAGTGAGCCCAGAAGTTGCATGTACACGCCATGACAAGCCAACAATGCGTTCCACCGTAAGTTTTTCATATGTATACGCACTTCAAATAGATATGCACACATCAGAAATGAAACGTGCACTCTATGGCACGCAGAATGATACTTGTTGACATTTCATTGCCAAGGGACGTAATACGTGTACGGGAAAATAGGAGTAACAGAGATAACTTAGATTTTTACCCGATCTGATAGTACATATGATTATTATTCATAATAGTAATACGTATAGAATATGTACAATATTATCTGGCTTGTTGTTATGATTGTTAATATGACTATTGTTATAATTATTGCAGCAAACCTGTATCAAGACACAACGTTAATCGCTTTTCAAGTGAGCCCAGAAGTTGCATATACAAGCCATGACAAGCCAACAATGCGTTCCACCGTAAGTTTTTCATATGTATACGTACTTTCAACAGATATGCACAAGTGAGAAATGAAACGGGTACTCTATGGCACGCAGAATGATACTTGTTGACATTTCATTTCCAAGGGACGTAATACGTGTACGGGAAAATAGGAGACACAGAGATAACTTAGATTATTACGCGATCTGATAGTCCATATGATTATTATTCATGATAGTAATACGTATAGAATATGTACAATATTATCTGGCTTGTTGTTATGATTGTTAATATGACTATTGTTATAATTATTGCAGCAAACCTGTATCAAGACACAACGTTAATCGCTTTTCAAGTGAGCCCAGAAGTTGCATGTACACGCCATGACAAGCCAACAATGCGTTCCACCGTAAGTTTTTCATATGTATACGCACTTCAAATAGATATGCACACATCAGAAATGAAACGTGCACTCTATGGCACGCAGAATGATACTTGTTGACATTTCATTGCCAAGGGACGTAATACGTGTACGGGAAAATAGGAGTAACAGAGATAACTTAGATTTTTACCCGATCTGATAGTACATATGATTATTATTCATAATAGTAATACGTATAGAATATGTACAATATTATCTGGCTTGTTGTTATGATTGTTAATATGACTATTGTTATAATTATTGCAGCAAACCTGTATCAAGACACAACGTTAATCGCTTTTCAAGTGAGCCCAGAAGTTGCATATACAAGCCATGACAAGCCAACAATGCGTTCCACCGTAAGTTTTTCATATGTATACGTACTTTCAACAGATATGCACAAGTGAGAAATGAAACGGGTACTCTATGGCACGCAGAATGATACTTGTTGACATTTCATTTCCAAGGGACGTAATACGTGTACGGGAAAATAGGAGACACAGAGATAACTTAGATTTTTACGCGATCTGATAGTACATATGATTATTATTCATAATAGTAATACGTATAGAATATGTACAATATTATCTGGCTTGTTGTTATGATTGTTAATATGACTATTGTTATAATTATTGCAGCAAACCTGTATCAAGACACAACGTTAATCGCTTTTCAAGTGAGCCCAGAAGTTGCATGTACAAGCCATGACAAGCCAACAATGCGTTCCACCGTAAGTTTTTCATATGTATACGTACTTTCAACAGATATGCACAAGTCAGAAATGAAACGGGCACTCTATGGCACGCATAATGATACTTGTTGACATTTCATTGCCAAGGACGTAATACGTGTACGGGAAAATAGGAGTAACAGAGATAACTTAGATTTTTACGCGATCTGATAGTACATATGATTATTATTCATAATAGTAATACGTATAGAATATGTACAATATTATCTGGCGTGTTGTTATGATTGTTAATATGACTAGTGTTATAATTATTGCAGCAAACCTGTATCAAGACACAACGTTAATCGCTTCTCAAGTGAGCCCAGAAGTTGCATGTACAAGACATGACAAGCCAACAATGCGTTCCACCGTAAGTTTTTCATATGTATACGTACTTTTCACAGATATGCACACGTCAGAAATGAAACGGGCACTCTATGGCACGCAGAATGATACTTGTTGACATTTTATTGTCAAGGGACGTAATCCGTGTACTGGGAAATAGGAGAAACAGAGATAACTTAGATTTTTACGCGATCTGATAGTCCATATGATTATTATTCATAATAGTAATACGTATATAATAATGTACAATAGTATCTGGCGTGTTGTTATGATTGTTAATATAACTATTGTTATAATTATTGCAGCAAACCTATATCAAGACACAACGTTAATCGCTTCTCAAGTGAGCCCAGAAGTTGCATGTACAAGCCATGACAAGCCAACAATGCGTTCCACCGTAAGTTTTTCATATGTATACGCACTTTCAACAGATATGCACACATCAGAAATGAAACGTGCACTCTATGGCACGCAAAATGATACTTGTTGACATTTCATTGCCAAGGGACGTAATCCGTGTACGGGGAAACAGGAGGAACAGAGATAACTTACATTATTACGCGATCTGATAGTCCATATGATTATTATTCATGATAGTAATACGTATAGAATATGTACAATATTATCTGGCTTGTTGTTATGATTGTTAATATGACTATTGTTATAATTATTGCAGCAAACCTGTATCAAGACACAACGTTAATCGCTTTTCAAGTGAGCCCAGAAGTTGCATGTACACGCCATGACAAGCCAACAATGCGTTCCACCGTAAGTTTTTCATATGTATACGCACTTTCAACAGATATGCACACATCAGAAATGAAACGTGCACTCTATGGCACGCAGAATGATACTTGTTGACATTTCATTGCCAAGGGACGTGATACGTGTACGGGAAAATAGGAGTAACAGAGATAACTTAGATTTTTACCCGATCTGATAGTACATATGATTATTATTCATAATAGTAATACGTATAGAATATGTACAATACTATCTGGCTTGTTGTTATGATTGTTAATATGACTAGTGTTATAATTATTGCAGCAAACCTGTATCAAGACACAACGTTAATCGCTTTTCAAGTGAGCCCAGAAGTTGCATGTACACGCCATGACAAGCCAACAATGCGTTCCACCGTAAGTTTTTCATATGTATACGCACTTTCAATAGATATGCACACATCAGAAATGAAACGTGCACTCTATGGCACGCAGAATGATACTTGTTGACATTTCATTGCCAAGGGACGTAATACGTGTACGGGAAAATAGGAGACACAGAGATAACTTAGATTTTTACCCGATCTGATAGTACATATGATTATTATTCATAATAGTAATACGTATAGAATATGTACAATATTATCTGGCTTCTTGTTATGATTGTTAATATGACTATTGTTATAATTATTGCAGCAAACCTGTATCAAGACACAACGTTAATCGCTTTTCAAGTGAGCCCAGAAGTTGCATATACAAGCCATGACAAGCCAACAATGCGTTCCACCATAAGTTTTTCATATGTATACGTACTTTCAACAGATATGCACAAGTGAGAAATGAAACGGGTACTCTATGGCACGCAGAATGATACTTGTTGACATTTCATTTCCAAGGGACGTAATACGTGTACGGGAAAATAGGAGACACAGAGATAACTTAGATTTTTACGCGATCTGATAGTACATATGATTATTATTCATAATAGTAATACGTATAGAATATGTACAATATTATCTGGCTTGTTGTTATGATTGTTAATATGACTATTGTTATAATTATTGCAGCAAACCTGTATCAAGACACAACGTTAATCGCTTTTCAAGTGAGCCCAGAAGTTGCATGTACAAGCCATGACAAGCCAACAATGCGTTCCACCGTAAGTTTTTCATATGTATACGTACTTTCAACAGATATGCACAAGTCAGAAATGAAACGGGCACTCTATGGCACGCATAATGATACTTGTTGACATTTCATTGCCAAGGGACGTAATACGTGTACGGGAAAATAGGAGTAACAGAGATAACTTAGATTTTTACGCGATCTGATAGTACATATGATTATTATTCATAATAGTAATACGTATAGAATATGTACAATATTATCTGGCGTGTTGTTATGATTGTTAATATGACTAGTGTTATAATTATTGCAGCAAACCTGTATCAAGACACAACGTTAATCGCTTCTCAAGTGAGCCCAGAAGTTGCATGTACAAGACATGACAAGTCAACAATGCGTTCCACCGTAAGTTTTTCATATGTATACGTACTTTTCACAGATATGCACACGTCAGAAATGAAACGGGCACTCTATGGCACGCAGAATGATACTTGTTGACATTTTATTGTCAAGGGACGTAATCCGTGTACTGGGAAATAGGAGAAACAGAGATAACTTAGATTTTTACGCGATCTGATAGTCCATATGATTATTATTCATAATAGTAATAACGTATATAATAATGTACAATAGTATCTGGCGTGTTGTTATGATTGTTAATATAACTATTGTTATAATTATTGCAGCAAACCTGTATCAAGACACAACGTTAATCGCTTCTCAAGTGAGCCCAGAAGTTGCATGTACAAGCCATGACAAGCCAACAATGCGTTCCACCGTAAGTTTTTCATATGTATACGCACTTTCAACAGATATGCACACATCAGAAATGAAACGTGCACTCTATGGCACGCAAAATGATACTTGTTGACATTTCATTGCCAAGGGACGTAATCCGTGTACGGGAAACAGGAGGAACAGAGATAACTTACATTATTACGCGATCTGATAGTCCATATGATTATTATTCATGATAGTAATACGTATAGAATATGTACAATATTATCTGGCTTGTTGTTATGATTGTTAATATGACTATTGTTATAATTATTGCAGCAAACCTGTATCAAGACACAACGTTAATCGCTTTTCAAGTGAGCCCAGAAGTTGCATGTACACGCCATGACAAGCCAACAATGCGTTCCACCGTAAGTTTTTCATATGTATACGCACTTTCAACAGATATGCACACATCAGAAATGAAACGTGCACTCTATGGCACGCAGAATGATACTTGTTGACATTTCATTGCCAAGGGACGTGATACGTGTACGGGAAAATAGGAGTAACAGAGATAACTTAGATTTTTACCCGATCTGATAGTACAATATGATTATTATTCATAATAGTAATACGTATAGAATATGTACAATACTATCTGGCTTGTTGTTATGATTGTTAATATGACTAGTGTTATAATTATTGCAGCAAACCTGTATCAAGACACAACGTTATCGCTTTTCAAGTGAGCCCAGAAGTTGCATGTACACGCCATGACAAGCCAACAATGCGTTCCACCGTAAGTTTTTCATATGTATACGCACTTTCAATAGATATGCACACATCAGAAATGAAACGTGCACTCTATGGCACGCAGAATGATACTTGTTGACATTTCATTGCAAGGGACGTAATACGTGTACGGGAAAATAGGAGACACAGAGATAACTTAGATTTTTACCCGATCTGATAGTACATATGATTATTATTCATAATAGTAATACGTATAGAATATGTACAATATTATCTGGCTTGTTGTTATGATTGTTAATATGACTATTGTTATAATTATTGCAGCAAACCTGTATCAAGACACAACGTTAATCGCTTTTCAAGTGAGCCCAGAAGTTGCATATACAAGCCATGACAAGCCAACAATGCGTTCCACCGTAAGTTTTTCATATGTATACGTACTTTCAACAGATATGCACAAGTCAGAAATGAAACGGGTACTCTATGGCACGCAGAATGATACTTGTTGACATTTCATTTCCAAGGGACGTAATACGTGTACGGAAAATAGGAGACACAGAGATAACTTAGATTTTTACGCGATCTGATAGTACAATATGATTATTATTCATAATAGTAATACGTATAGAATATGTACAATATTATCTGGCTTGTTGTTATGATTGTTAATATGACTATTGTTATAATTATTGCAGCAAACCTGTATCAAGACACAACGTTAATCGCTTTTCAAGTGAGCCAGAAGTTGCATGTACAAGCCATGACAAGCCAACAATGCGTTCCACCGTAAGTTTTTCATATGTATACGTACTTTCAACAGATATGCACAAGTCAGAAATGAAACGGGCACTCTATGGCACGCAGAATGATACTTGTTGACATTTCATTGCCAAGGGACGTAATACGTGTACGGGAAAATAGGAGTAACAGAGATAACTTAGATTGTTACGCGATCTGATAGTACATATGATTATTATTCATAATAGTAATACGTATAGAATATGTACAATATTATCTGGCGTGTTGTTATGATTGTTAATATGACTAGTGTTATAATTATTGCAGCAAACCTGTATCAAGACACAACGTTAATCGCTTCTCAAGTGAGCCCAGAAGTTGCATGTACAAGACATGACAAGCCAACAATGCGTTCCACCGTAAGTTTTCATATGTATACGTACTTTCCACAGATATGCACACGTCAGAAATGAAACGGGCACTCTATGGCACGCAGAATGATACTTGTTGACATTTTATTGTCAAGGGACGTAATCCGTGTACTGGGAAATAGGAGCAACAGAGATAACTTAGATTTTTACGCGATCTGATAGTCCATATGATTATTATTCATAATAGTAATACGTATATAATAATGTACAATAGTATCTGGCGTGTTGTTATGATTGTTAATATAACTATTGTTATAATTATTGCAGCAAACCTGTATCAAGACACAACGTTAATCGCTTCTCAAGTGAGCCCAGAAGTTGCATGTACAAGCCATGACAAGCCAACAATGCGTTCCACCGTAAGTTTTTCATATGTATACGCACTTTCAACAGATATGCACACATCAGAAATGAAACGTGCACTCTATGGCACGCAAAATGATACTTGTTGACATTTCATTGCCAAGGGACGTAATCCGTGTACGGGGAAACAGGAGACACAGAAATAACTTAGATTATTACGTGATCTGATAGTCCATATGATTATTATTCATGATAGTAATACGTATAGAATATGTACAATATTATCTGGCTTGTTGTTATGATTGTTAATATGACTATTGTTATAATTATTGCAGCAAACCTGTATCAAGACACAACGTTAATCGCTTTTCAAGTGAGCCCAGAAGTTGCATGTACACGCCATGACAAGCCAACAATGCGTTCCACCGTAAGTTTTTCATATGTATACGCACTTTCAATAGATATGCACACATCAGAAATGAAACGTGCACTCTATGGCACGCAGAATGATACTTGTTGACATTTCATTGCCAAGGGACGTAATACGTGTACGGGAAAATAGAGACACAGAGTTAACTTAGATTTTTACCCGATCTGATAGTACATATGATTATTATTCATAATAGTAATACGTATAGAATATGTACAATATTATCTGGCTTGTTGTTATGATTGTTAATATGACTATTGTTATAATTATTGCAGCAAACCTGTATCAAGACACAACGTTAATCGCTTTTCAAGTGAGCCCAGAAGTTGCATATACAAGCCATGACAAGCCAACAATGCGTTCCACCGTAAGTTTTTCATATGTATACGTACTTTCAACAGATATGCACAAGTCAGAAATGAAACGGGTACTCTATGGCACGCAGAATGATACTTGTTGACATTTCATTTCCAAGGGACGTAATACGTGTACGGGAAAATAGGAGACACAGAGATAACTTAGATTTTTACGCGATCTGATAGTACATATGATTATTATTCATAATAGTAATACGTATAGAATATGTACAATATTATCTGGCTTGTTGTTATGATTGTTAATATGACTATTGTTATAATTATTGCAGCAAACCTGTATCAAGACACAACGTTAATCGCTTTCAAGTGAGCCCAGAAGTTGCATGTACAAGCCATGACAAGCCAACAATGCGTTCCACCGTAAGTTTTTCATATGTATACGTACTTTCAACAGATATGCACAAGTCAGAAATGAAACGGGCACTCTATGGCACGCAGAATGATACTTGTTGACATTTCATTGCCAAGGGACGTAATACGTGTACGGGAAAATAGGAGTAACAGAGATAACTTAGATTTTACGCGATCTGATAGTACATATGATTATTATTCATAATAGTAATACGTATAGAATATGTACAATATTATCTGGCGTGTTGTTATGATTGTTAATATGACTAGTGTTATAATTATTGCAGCAAACCTGTATCAAGACACAACGTTAATCGCTTCTCAAGTGAGCCCAGAAGTTGCATGTACAAGACATGACAAGCCAACAATGCGTTCCATCGTAAGTTTTTCATATGTATACGTACTTTTCACAGATATGCACACGTCAGAAATGAAACGGGCACTCTATGGCACGCAGAATGATACTTGTTGACATTTTATTGTCAAGGGACGTAATCCGTGTACTGGGAAATAGGAGCAACAGAGATAACTTAGATTTTTACGCGATCTGATAGTCCATATGATTATTATTCATAATAGTAATACGTATATAATAATGTACAATAGTATCTGGCGTGTTGTATGATTGTTAATATAACTATTGTTATAATTATTGCAGCAAACCTGTATCAAGACACAACGTTAATCGCTTCTCAAGTGAGCCCAGAAGTTGCATGTACAAGCCATGACAAGCCAACAATGCGTTCCACCGTAAGTTTTTCATATGTATACGCACTTTCAACAGATATGCACACATCAGAAATGAAACGTGCACTCTATGGCACGCAAAATGATACTTGTTGACATTCATTGCCAAGGGACGTAATCCGTGTACGGGGAAACAGGAGGAACAGAAATAACTTAGATTATTACGTGATCTGATAGTCCATATGATTATTATTCATGATAGTAATACGTATAGAATATGTACAATATTATCTGGCTTGTTGTTATGATTGTTAATATGACTATTGTTATAATTATTGCAGCAAACCTGTATCAAGACACAACGTTAATCGCTTTTCAAGTGAGCCCAGAAGTTGCATGTACACGCCATGACAAGCCAACAATGCGTTCCACCGTAAGTTTTTCATATGTATACGCACTTTCAACAGATATGCACACATCAGAAATGAAACGTGCACTCTATGGCACGCAGATGATACTTGTTGACATTCCATTGCCAAGGGACGTGATACGTGTACGGGAAAATAGGAGTAACAGAGATAACTTAGATTTTTACCCGATCTGATAGTACATATGATTATTATTCATAATAGTAATACGTATAGAATATGTACACTACTATCTGGCTTGTTGTTATGATTGTTAATATGACTATTGTTATAATTATTGCAGCAAACCTGTATCAAGACACAACGTTAATCGCTTTTCAAGTGAGCCCAGAAGTTGCATGTACACGCCATGACAAGCCAACAATGCGTTCCACCGTAAGTTTTTCATATGTATACGCACTTTCAATAGATATGCACACATCAGAAATGAAACGTGCACTCTATGGCACGCAGAATGATACTTGTTGACATTTCATTGCCAAGGGACGTAATACGTGTACGGGAAAATAGGAGTAACAGAGATAACTTAGATTTTTACCCGATCTGATAGTACATATGATTATTATTCATAATAGTAATACGTATAGAATATGTACAATATTATCTGGCTTGTTGTTATGATTGTTAATATGACTTTTGTTATAATTATTGCAGCAAACCTGTATCAAGACACAACGTTAATCGCTTCTCAAGTGAGCCCAGAAGTTGCATGTACAAGCCATGACAAGCCAACAATGCGTTCCACCGTAAGTTTTTCATATGTATACGTACTTTCAACAGATATGCACACGTCAGAAATGAAACGGGCACTCTATGGCACGCAGAATGATACTTGTTGACATTTCATTGCCAAGGGACGTAATACGTGTACGGGAAAATAGGAGAAACA
>JAWPHD010020126.1:0-33019 GCA_037043455.1 Cyrtodaria siliqua | reverse complement strand
GAGTGATGTCTTACTAACAACACTGGGATATTTTATCGGATTTTAACAATATATGCTTACATTTAAAGATGTCCATTCCCTTTGGAAGGGATCACGAAGCAGATACAACATGGAGTATGTATATATGTACATATTAAGTTAGAATATTTTTTTTAAAAAAAAATGGTGACGCGCTGGCGTTGGAACATATTTTTAATCCTCGATTTTAATTTAAAAAAATAGACCAACCTGAGCTTATTTTAAATACCTATGGGCAATTCATCTCCTTTATTATTTTAAATTTAATCACTTTCTGATTTTCGCGGCCAATCCTATCCGACTGACACAGTTGTCTGCCTGGTTCTTGCCATTATTGAAACAAATACTTCCCTACCACTTCCCTTTCAAACCATACTAACCACCTACTGAAAAGCTCGCCAAAAGGCCTAGTGCCATAGGGCGTGCAAAAACAAAAACTATTATTGACTGACAGGGCCACAAGTAATAGGAAGCGTGACGGAGCGGCGCGTTGAATCCTTCACACCTTTGAACAACATTACACACACACTCTCTTAACAGTGTGAAGTTTGTTTAATTTGGTCCATTTTTATATATAAATCATATATAAATTGACAAAAGGACTGTTTTTTTTTTTTAAATTTCGATCACCAAATTAATGGTAATCCATTTATTCACCCCGTAATAGGTCTGTGGGGGTCGGGGTGGGCTACCGTCTACAAACCGTACAGATATAGATGCAATATGCATAATATTTATTATATATAAACAGTTTTCAAAATATTTAGAAGAAAAAATGCATATCTTGATTAGAAACTAAATAAATGGGGAGTTTTTGTCTCGCCTTTTGAAAAAATGCGAGACTATAGGTGTTGCTAATGTTGGCGGGCTCGACGGCGTCAACATATTGTATTATAACTTTTTTGTCCTTGGGAGTAGAATGTTCAAATTTCATATATAACCTCCTGCTCATTGCCCGTCTTAATGCAAATAACTTCCAGCTCTGCAACTGACCGTGGGTCAGAGTCAAGGTCACTTAAATACATGTACCGTCACCAAATTTTAACATAAATATTGACGGTACATGTATTTTACCGACCTTGATTCCGACCCAAGGTCAGTTGCAGGGCTGGAAGTTATTAGCATTAAGACTGGCAATGACCAGGAGGTTATATATGAAATTTGAACATTCTACTCCCAATGACAAGCAAGTTATAATACAATATGTCAGCGTTAAGATTTCGGTTAAGATTTCGGTTAAGATTTCGGGAAACATTTCGGTTAACATTTCGGTTAAGTTCTTATAACTTATTTCTCCTTTGGAGTAGAGTATTCAAATTTCATATATAACCTCCTGCTCATTGCCCGTCTTAATGCCAATAACTTCCAGCCCTGCAACTGACCGTGGGTCAGAGTCAAGGTCACTTAAATACATGTACCGTCACCAAATTTTAACATAAATATTGACGGTACATGTATTTTACTGACCTTGACTCCGACCCACGGTCAGTTGCAGGGCTGGAAGTTATTAGCATTAATACGGGCAATGACCAGGAGGTTATATATGAAATTTGAACATTCTACTCCCAAGGACAAGAAAGTTATAATACAATATGTCAGCGTTAAGATTTTTGTTAAGATTTTTGTTAAGATTTCGGTTAAGTTCTTATAACTTATTTCTCCTTTGGAGTAGAGTGTTCAAATTTCATATATAACTCCACTGGTTATTGTTCTTCTTATTCCAGTAACTATCAGTCTCCAACTGACCCTGTGTCAAGGTCAGTTTCCTCTTAAATGCATCTACCGTCTCCAAAAAAATGTGTTAAAGTGCGTTAAATTATTATAACTTTGTTGTTCTTTGAAGTAGAGTGTTCAAATTTCATATATAACCTCACTGGTCATTGTTCTTATTTCAGCGACTTCCAGCCCTCCAACTGACCCTTGGTCAAGGTCAGGGTCACTTTAATAAATGTATATTCTCCAAATTTCACATTCTTTTCGCAGCACTGCAGCAATGTACAGTGTTCAAAATCTCATATATAAACTCACTGGACATTGTTCTTGTCCAGCCATAAACTCATTGTTCTTGTCCAGCCATAATCTGTATAGCTTTATTCTATTTTAAATGCATACACATTCCAATTTTCATGTGAGTTTTATAAGGTTTGACAGGAACTTAATTGCATTATCTTTTTTATGTAGCTACTGCAACAAGCTGGGTAATTTGATACTCCAGCAAAGGTTTATCAAAAGTGTCTATCTTTGGAAGGTTAACTTTTTACTTTAATTCCAATCAGTGTAACATATATAAGGTTGTAAATATTCTGGATAAAAATATGTTTAAACAAATAACAAATCTTTTTCTTATTGACTCATTTATTAAATTCAAAAAATATATTACAAATTCCCTTAAATACTGTCTTGATAGCATACTGCCAGATAATGAACTTCGATAAAAGCAACAGTTATTGCTACTATTTATGGAAGTTTAAGAATTAATAACAATTGAGTAAAAATGCGTCTTTCATAGCAGTATCTAGAACAGTATTACATTAACTATATGTATGACATTTTCCCTGATAAGTGATAATTGAAGCAATTACAGTATACAGTCACCAATCGCTGGGGCAATTTATTGTTCGCAGCTGGGTAATTTAAAGTTTATGTGTATTATAAATTCTCTTAAAGGTACACATGACAATCTGAATGTGTTAAAATCACAAGGTCACACTAGTTTTTCTGCATAACTTGTATTTGTTCAATCATTAATATTAATTGCACTAAAAGAAATATGAAGTAAATTATTTTACATATAATTAACTGTTGATAATAATGTATCTTTAACTTATGGTAAAATCAGTGAGAAACATTGAATTGAATTGAATTGGGGTTTTAAGGCGCACCAACACATGAATAGGTTATATGGCGCCTAAAAGGCATGAACATGCCAGGCTCATCTTCCATGTACATCGAGATAAAATATGGAAAATGGGCCTAGAACCTTCTCACCCTGAACTGCAGAGTTGCTGCAAATTCTATCGTAGAAACTCCATTTACGCTGGAGCCACGTTATTGTTTTTCTGCCACTGCTCTTTTGATGCGAGCGAGATGGCACCTGAAACAATGCAGGGGTCATGATGAAGACCTTTCATGAGCATGAACAAAAAATGACAAATGAATATGAATGGGGGTGTCCTACCTGTCTGCATGTGACGGTGTGTTTGCAGTGGTTGTATTCTACCCCGGCAACCACACGGGGGAGAGAAACATTGAAAACCTTAATTTATTTATATGCAAGTAGGTTTAAAGTGAATATGATACTGGATATATAAATCGAAACAATAATTGCAATGCTTCATAAACACTTCAAGATTGCCATATGTCCCTTTAAGATAATGAAATGAATAAATGTATACAATTTGCCATTACCATTGAAACATACTCCAGCAACAGAATTACATTAATTTTAATATGAGTTGACATTTCTTGATAAAACATGATCATGCAGATTAATTAACATGTCAGTTCCTGAAACAATACAAGTTGGCAAATTACTTCAATTTTACATCAAGTCCCAATGTGTAGTTTCTGCAGATAGCTATCAGGTATTAAAGGGAACTCAATACATCAGGCTTTGGGGCCTAATTTAAAACATAATAAAGTATAAAATTATCAATTTAAGGGTGAAGTAGTTCATAAATATAGATGGAACATTAACAGTTTCCTATAATACACTGTAACACAAATTATAATTTAAAACAATCTTTAAGTCCATAGAGTACCGGCATGCTCTTATCATAATGTTCATTATAGACTTTGACTAATCAATTACCGTAATGATGTTGTCACATTCAGTTTTAAATGTTTCACTCCTGATAATAATGCAGGACCTTTATAAATGATGAACTTTTGTGTGTTTTAATCCAGGAATTGTATTGCATGAATAACTATCAACATTCAAAATTTAAGGCATGTTATTTTAATATTCAATTAACTACCATACACATGTACACTGTTTTTGGGTAGGATTGCAAAATCAAAATCCGGTGTATAGAATGGTAATGCTTGTCCATCCAATAATATTTGCATTTAGCTTCATTTATTGAAAACTATGAATGCTACCAGTCTTGCTTGACTTTGTTAACAATTGCTATGAACCCTCGATTTTGTCAAGATGAAGGTCGCTTGAAACATGTATGATGGACATGTTTCTTTAGGCGAGACATCATGTTGCGCGCAACTCTTGTTTTATTATATTTCTTTACAATATTCAAAAGAATATTTAAAATACAATTTTGATGAAAGGGGCTCTCTGCAATCTGAGGGTCTTTCAAAAGAATTTTATTTACAAATACACCAGATTGCTGTGTGTCCCTTTAAATCTTGACATTTACAAAATTGACAAAATATTTATTTTGTTACTTAAATACGCCTTCATTGATAATTGTAAAGAAATATTTTATTTTTTTCAAAACCCAGCATATATATATATGGAATAAAGAATTGTTTAACGTAGATAAATACAATGCTAACATAATCAACTATGAGTGTTTCAGTTGACAAAAGGACTTGTATTTAACTATTATTACATTACATGGTCATGCATTAATTCCTTTAAGCGATGGGGAAGCTTATATTAGTCAGTTTTACCAGGGACTCATATATGTAATATAGACGGGTTCTGGTTTTACAATGTTTATTTTCGACAATATAAACATACATAAAATATGTTTTACTGAAACAAAAATCGATAACCTGTTTAAAATTATAAGTTAAATGTTTTAATTTTACAATATGCAGGTTTTTAAACCGAAATTAAGGTTTTATTTCATACCCCGTGTTTGACGGGTTATGACAGTTAATTTCCGGCCACGTAATGATATTAATGTTGAATATAATTATGTTATGTTATACGATATTGCAATATTTCGAAATATATTTAAACATATTTAACATATTTAGTACACTACGATTATTGTTTCATACGAAAGCTACATTTTTTATGTAATGTTAGTGCTAACACTTAGAATACAGTATAATCAGCCCATTTTCACGTTATTTTCTAAATTACTATTTCACTTCTTCATCTTTCGTCGATTTTTGTGCAAGTATAACCTATTTATCTGTCGAAATGCCATGAAACACCGTTCGTTCGTTCGAACGTTCATTTCATCCATTCATTCATTCATTCTGGAACCATTTCTCTCCCGAGGGAGATATTTCCCGTATCTCAAGACACTGGTTATAGATTTTCTATTCCCAGTATTTCCTATACAAATCACAGACAAATATGTAACATAGGGAAAGCTATAGGGGTTAGAATGGCAACCAGGGACGAGGTTCTGCCGAGTTCATGGTTACAGTTCTGATCTCGAGGATGAGATTTCCCTATCTCACGTGGATAACTCTATCGAATGAAATAAGATAACATGCACGTATATGAGGGTATGTGGACATTGGGACATATAATGTATGTGAAGTTGGTACGGGGGCATCCTATGTAAAGATATAAAAGGTACGCGGACATACAAATGATACGGGGGAATATTGTGTATTAAAAGATATATAGAGTATGTAGATATACTATGTAAATATATAAAAGGTACGGTGACATCATATGAAGGATATAGAGAGTACGTAGGCACATTACGAGATCATTTAGAGAGTACGGAGACATATTATGATAGGATATAAGGGGTATTCATGGGGTTATAATATAGAAGTATATAGAGAGTACGGGGACATATTGTGTAAGGATATAAGGGGTATTCATGGGGTTATAATATAGAAGTATATAGAGAGTACGGGGACATATTATGTAAGGATATAGAGGGTATGGGACATATTATTCAAGGACATATAGCGATATGGGGATATAGTTATTATGTAAGTATAATATCCACATACCCTATATATCCCTATATAATATGTTCCCATACCCTCTATATGATATAGTACACTACGCAATAAATATGATATAGAGGGTATGGGGATATATTACATAAGGATACATAAGGTAAGGGGATATGATATGTAAGGATATATAAGGTATGGGGATAACATATATTATGATAAGTATATAGAGAGTGCGTTGACATATTATATTAAGGATATATATGAGATATGGAATGCACAACGTACATACAGAGCTTTCTCACCCACATAACTCAGTAGAGTCAATTCGAGTTCTGACTGTTGTCTCCACGCAGTTGCCTAACACAAGAGAGACGTTGGTGTTATTCTAGTCTTCAACTTTAAGTTTTCAAACTATTTAATATGACTTAAGCTACTTGCGAAATATTTTAGTCACATTTACTATTTTTGGAACTGAAAATGTTTGTGATAATTATGATATAATCTCGTTAAAGTGACAAGTGTTTGTGGATATTTAACCTGTGTCATTATGTTGATGGTAATACAATCTCTTGCACCCAGATCTTTTCACAATAGGGCTTTCAAAATGCACTAAAAGATATGCATTATTAACGTCGCTCTGCTGATTTAAAACCAGACATACCAAATTAAATGTCTGGTTATGAATTGAATAGTTTTACATTTTCAAAAGATAGTCGGTAAATAGAGAAGATAGATCTTTATTTCCAATTTCCAATACGCTTAAAAGCCCATGAGGATACAAAATACAATTACAAAGCATGGCAACAGTGTAGTTATTACAAACAATACATGTCCAAATATGCAGTTTATCTTAACTGAGCTGATACAATGAGAAGGCGTTTATATAACACTTCCTTGCATAAATAAATTACAATTCATCACAAGTTCCTTAAAGGGACACTGTCCGTAACATTTAGCTTATAAAACACCCAATACTTATGTTCGCAAACATTATACACTGAACATTATTCAATATTTAAAAGCAAGATTGTTTAACGGAATTCAATCGCGGTACAAAAAAAAAGCAAATCCACTTCGTGGGTTTGAACTCGCAGCCCAAACTCGCAGTAAAAAATAAGTGTGCGTGAGCGTAAAGTTGTCGGAACCCACTCCCGACTGAGCTAAGCGGGCTATACGTATTACGCAATACATACTATGGTGAAAACCTAGTGCGCTATGGAAGTCATGTGAACGCATAAAAGGTAAATATTGTGGGTCCCACTTTATTTACATTTAATAATTAAAAAAAAATATTTTCAAACTCACGAATGTATTCCTACATACTTCTTAGGGTCTATCCTCATGTTTTCATGTATACATTTCAATGAATAAAAGTCAGGCAGTTATTTGGTTATGCTCAATATCTGCTTACTTACGAACAGTGTCCCTTTAACACATATATTACATACATTATATTTAGAAATAGCTAATTTCTGTATAGTATTTCGTTTCGTAACTTAAATGCTTTTAAAACAAAGGTACACAATTTGCGAATATATATCTTATTTTGTGAGTTTAGTATTTCCAGAAACTTGATCATATTTGGTCTCTTATAAAAATATTTAGGAATATATTGCTTCCATAACATTATGTATATTTGGCATTCCAACACAAAATGGAATTCATCTTCAAGTTTATTACAAAATACACATATTCTATCGTAATGGCAATGTAACGTTATAGACTACAGAGGGTATAGGACCATATGTTAGTGTTTGTTCGTGATTGATTAGTTTTCTTTTTATTAGTGAATACAACTCCCAGTTCTCTGTTATTACATGTTATAATTGTTACAACAATTAATTGAAACATAATTTGTGTCTCTATTTGTATGTTACGTCACCATTACTATTTAATTAAATTAATACTATTTGTATGTTGAGTGACCATTACTATTTAATTAAATTTATAATAATAAGAGCATGTTTTTTTTTATATCCGTTTGATTTAACTTTAAACAATAGAACATTTTCTAATATATAATAGTGCAATGTTGTCATCACACGCATGTTCCCATATGCATTCTACATTTCGACCAACAGTGTAGCATGAACTAGCAAACTTTTATAAGACACTTACAGTGTTTTAATAATCGCTTTTACCATATTTTAAAAGGTCTAACTGCCAGATACAACTTTTTTATGAACATCTTCCTTTCCGAATATTTAATAACATAAGGTCGTAAGTGCAATTGGTCGGATTACAAAGTCAACATTAAATACTTTATTTTATGAGAAAGCAAACTACAGCTTATGTCAGATGAAGATTGTTCAGAAAATTCACACAGTTGTTACTGTCAGTCCGTTTTTTTCACTTTCCCGAAAACTATGATTTTTCACTTACGACGTTATAATTCTAGACCATCCATATATAGAGATTATTTAAATGCTGGGATGGATTATAGGGAAATCCTTCAAGAGTGGTATAGACGTGTGGTTCTTTTCACGAACGAGCGTATGAGAGTGAGTGAAAAAAAAAAAACACGTCTACCATCGAGGGAAGGATTACCCAATAACCGATTCGGACAGTTAACTAATCTATATATTACATTTTAAGTCAGTTTATTGACGCCATCACTCAACGTCGCAACGTTAGTTATTACGTCGCAGTGTTAGTTATTATTGTGTTCTGAGTTAGTTGCAGAGGTAGGACCATCCCCCTACCCCCTCCCCCTCCCCCCAATTCATATTATTTTTTTCATTTTTTACCATGCTCATTCATGATCATGACACCGCGTACGCGTACGCAAACGTGGAAACGTGGCACCATCGTAAATGGCAGCAACTCTGCAGTTTTGCAGGTAAGAAGGTTCTAGGCCCATTCTACATATTTTATCTTGATGTAAGTGGAGGATGAGCCTGGCATTTTCATTCCTGTTTGGCGTCATATAACCTTTCATGTGTTGGTGCGCCTTAAAACCCAGTTCAATTCAAAGCAAAACACGGAAAGCCTTATCCCGAATGCAAAAAAATACTTTCTATCCGGAATGTAAAACGCGGATATCCTAATCGATATGTAACACCCACGGTTGTCGGCTTAAAATAAACACACACATTTAAGTATTTGTATGCTCTTTTGTCGAACGCATTTAGCAAACTAAATCACAGTATGTTAGTGATTTTAACTATACGTACGCATGATTCAAAATAAAATTGTTTTAGCTTTACCTACTGACGTATGCATCATATTTTCTGGATTAAATAGCTATTTTACTTTATAATTTCTTATACTAATATACTGCTATGACAGAGCGGCTCGTACGTTTAAGAGGAGCATACTGAGGATCAAATAATGAACATACTCCAAATTAAAATCTGCACTGAAGTCACGTATACCTTATACATGTTATACTAGATAGAGTGACGTAAAATAGAACACTTGTTCAGGAAAAATTCGCATAGTATATTTAAGAACTCAAATTCACATTAAGAAAGATTTAATTAATGTACAACATCAAATGTACATTCTCAAATGTATAAACTCAAAACAAATTCGTATTATTTCCATTTCATCAATACGAATGTCTATTCCAGGACCCAACGTAAATACCATTAATAACAGTTACATATTTTCCGAAAATTCTTATCCCAACAAATTAAAATTTATCTCAACTACACTAATCTTACGCTCCCTAGTCATCGGACGTATTCACCACTTCGTTTCAAATACCCCCCTAGTCAGCGGACGTATTTACCACTTCGTTTCAAATACCTCCCTAGTCAGAGGACGTATTTACCACTTCGTTTCAAATACCCGCTGACGTAGGAATTCTCATTCTATGATACTGACATTTTTACAGACCAATCAGTGATATTTAACCATATGTACATCAAGTCAATTTTGGAGTGTCTTGTGCAGGCCCTCAATACTTGGTTTTCATTTATAATGATAAATTAAAATCTGCTGTTTTTTACTTGTATGTAATCTTAATTGCTATCATATGATTTGTTCATTGTCATGTTCACATTGTTATGAATATTATGACAATAACATTCTATTCTATTCATTCTCTTCTATTCTGTACACTTTGTTACTAAATTTAGAGGTGTCTTCCGACACATGTATTAAAGAAATGGCGTCAAGAGACAGTTCCTCGATCATCGTTGGAAATAAGTTTTAGCTTTATCGCTAACGTAGACGGTTTAATTATATTGAAATACCATTTCAAAGGCCACACTGGAATACATTTTATTAGATACAAGTGAAGGTTTCGTGTGTTGTGAAACAGGATCTGGAAAATTAAGTATACAAGTCTTACGCCCTGGTCACATGTCAAAAGACCTTGAAGTTGAAAATGTGCAAAATAATAAAATTTATCGGAAAGAAAAATGAATACCAGTTTGGAGAGGTATGATGCAGAGCGTTGTCTACACAAGCAGAACGTTGTATGCATAGCCTTTGATGCAGTACACATCCATTACTTGGTAATGTCATATACTCTATAGATATTATATTCAATTTAATTCAGTTTTATTAGATAAACCGAATACAACCTCAGTGTCATCTTACATTGCAAAACATAACAATATTAATAATAATAATAATAATAATAATAGTAGCAGTAGTAACAACAATCCTAATATTAATTGACTATTCTTTTTTTTAAAAACATGCATGTTTAATTATTTAATGCTTGCAATTTAATGAGTGTCTTCACAGTCCCTGACTGATAGGGCCAGAGTGATAAATGTATACATTTTGTTAGTTTGAGCCCTATTCTGTGGGTCTAATAATTTAGTTAAAATTATTATTTCAGATTATTTTATTATATCTGAAGGCGCTATTTAAAATTCAGCAATCATGTTGTTTCGAATATCTGTGTATTTATCACAGAAGAGGAGAACATGTGCATCAGATTCAATGTCTAGGCAACATTTACATAAGCGCTTTTCTCTTAAAGATGTTAGTCTTGTATATCTGCCCCTTTCAATATATAATGTATGGGCGCTTAAGCTAAATTTAGTGATAGGTGTATGTATTTTTTTCTCCATATTAAGTTGTAGATAGTATGGTATTTGGTTCTGTTGGAAGATATGGCTAAATGTTTGAAGTTTACTATTAGTTTCCTCTTTATTTTGATCTAATTTCACTTTTATTTTGATTAACATAAAAGCTTAGAATAGTTTTGTTCCAGGTATTGGAATCCATTAGGTTGATTTCATTTTCCGAAATTTTTAATGCTTTACACACTTTTGCAAAAGTAGAGAACCATGATGTTTCACCTGATTAGAACTCATGGTCAACATGAAAAACACAAGATAGTATTCTGTCTTAAAATAGAGTAAGTTGTACATATTTTATAATATTTAAACATGAGCGACAATATATATATCATTATAGGAACTCTTCCTGTTTCACACCTACTTACAAAATTTGATGAATATCTGTTTTTAACCAAGATAGATTTACAAAACTTGTGTTGTATTTTTTCTGCCGGAATAGCATCAATATTATCTATATAAGGGCAGTAGTCTGCAATCGAGACTTCACTACCATATGTTATAATCGGCCTTATTAAAGTATCAAATAATTTACAGCTAATATCTAATGGAATATTTGATTTCAATGAGAACAATACTTTTAGACCTTTATTATATAAGTCATCTGCTGCATGCTTTAAATTACCATTAAAGAACAATATATTTCCCAAATATTTGTATTGATCAAACATTTCAATACTGTTATCATTAAATTTAAAATCAAAATTATCATATTTCCTTTTACCCTTGCTAAATAGCATCGCTTTAGTTGTATTTTGTTGTATTTAGATTTACTTCTAGTTGCCAATCTTTGCAATAATTTTGAAGTCATAATAAACAGCGTTTTAGTCCTGAGCTACTTTCAGACATGAGAAGTAAGTCATCAGCAAAGAGAATTTGATTTAAATAAGTGTTCTGCAATAAAATAGGGTCGGTACTGCCATTACCTTGCAAGGATGCTCCAAAGTCATTCAAACATATATTAAAGAGTGTTGGACTTTAGCCATCCCCCTGTTATACACCTTTATTATTTTGTAATGGACTTGTAAGATAATTTTCCTTTTTGTTTTTACAATAAAGATTTGATCGGTTGTTCGGTAATCAGATCTGAAGCCTGGCTGATTGTCCTCAAAAGATTATTTTCCCTAAAAAAGTTTGAGAGTCTTGTCTGTATCACTTTGGTAAGAAGTTTACCCAAACAGCTACAGATACCTATCCCCCTGTAGTTTTCAAACTCATAAGGTGAGCCATTTTTATGAATTACTGAAATAGTACTGTTCCATGTTATAGGAAACTGACTGGAGGAGAGAATTTTGTTAAAAAGTTTAACAATCGTTAGAGTAAGTAGATTAGACCCATATTTAAGAAACTCATTTTTAATTTAGTCTATACCAGCCGTTTTTGAGTTTCATGTCGAAAAAGTTTTTATCCAGCTTAACCCATAGCCCATATTCTTTTTTGCTGATTATTGTAATACCATTTATCTAGAAACTGTTTGTAGTATAGTAGGAAACATCCAGATCTTCTACCTTTATTTTTTATTTTGTTGCAGGTATATGAAAGTGTTTATAATCTGGAATATCAATGGGTGACTTTGCATGGGTCCAAGTCTCAACTAAACCTAACAAATCAAAGGTATGTACACAATCATATATTTTATGCTCATGATATCCTGTTATGTTCCAACAAGCTATATTAAGCATAATTAAAAACAATACTAACGCATAGAAAAAAAATCGATTTTGGTTAATTGAGTTGATTAAAGAATTAAGTTTCTTTTACATATGACAGGTATACCATTAGCCTACATTTGTTGATTAGCCCATTCTAATGTCCATATAAAGGCTTGACCAGAGTTCATAAGTCATAAGTAATGTAATTAGACTTACCATTAAACAACATTCATCTGTGGAACCGGTCTTGAAAATCAATTAGTCTGTTCACACCGCCGTAGTGTAGCATGTCTGATGACTTCATCAGCCAGCTGACCTCATGTGTCAAAAGTTATGACGTTTACAATGGGTGTCAATCACATGCAACATATGTACAACTAGCGTTATTCAAATATAGGTAACACATATTTCATTATGAACCTTTCATTTTGCCTTTGCCAGCAGAGCTAATTTTTACCATTAACTGATATATATCGAAGTATTGTGTTTTTTTGTTGACGATGAACATGTTAATGTATAAAATATGAATGTTTCTAGTTATTATTAGATGCATTTTAATAATTGAAGAAACAAACATTTCAGCTTAACTCTACCCAATGAACAGGTCCTGTAAAGTTTGACTTATTTATTTTCCTATATTCTGTCAGAATATAAGTGCATTTTATCTTTATCTTTAAATAGCTAATGCCTTTATTTTACCATTGTTAAGCTATCATTAAAGTGCAAACTTTCGATTGTTTGAAGAAGATGACACATGGTAACGATTTTTTTTGCGATTTTGGCGACAATCAAGTTCTTGTCAGAAAAACGAAGAATAACAAATATTAACGATGTCCATATCATTTTCAAAGGGTATCTACACATATTTGAACAAATAAGTTGCATATCTCATGTTTGTTTGATTTCATATTGATATTATTTTATCTTAAACTTTAAAATTATAAAAGCGACAGTAACAAACCTTTCAAATTGGCATGTTTCGTGAGTTACAGGAATTATTGACAGGTTCATAGTGAACTTTAATGTTAATGAAGACATATATATTGACTATTTGTTCATAAAAATATAGTGTTTTGCTTCATGAAGTGTACTTAGAGCAAGTTAAATGCCGACGACACTCACAACACCTGAATGCACCTCTTTATTGAGAATGAGTCTATTAATATTTAACTATTTTTTAATTATGATTATGAATATTATTTCACTGGGAAATTAAAATCTTTCTTTCATAGAAATGTAATAATTTGAGGTTGTTATGTGCATTCAAGCACTCTTAAGTCCAGACTCAATTGTGCCTATACCGGTGTGAATGTCCTATCTGTATAACATCATAATTATTATCCTGTTTGTAAAAGAAATCTCCCTTATAATAAACATTATTGACATCCCACTGGGCGATTCCCACTTTATACATTTAAATAGGAATGGAATACCACGTATCTGGGATGTGGGATTACTATTAGACTGGGATTCCCAGTTAATCTCACTTGGAGAATTTGCTGGGATTCCCAGTTTATACCACTTGGACTGGGATTCCCGCTAAAAATTCCCAGTTTAACCGGGATGCCATATATTAATATATCACTGGAATCCCATTTAACTGGGATATTGTGCTTGGATCGACTGAGATCCACTTGATCGGACTGATTGATTTACTAAAAATACGTTTAAAGTGTGATATACAGAATAGTTTCCCAAATTAATCTGGGATGTCGTATGGTCCATTTAATATTCAAATGCAAACCTGTGTGACAGGAGATGCCAGGTATCGGTTGAAATACTAGAGCTTTTTTTTGAACATTTAAGGGACTTCTCTTTATTTTTTATTTTTGTTTTGGTGAACGCGTAACAAATCAGCACCAATATCAGGTATATATATATTGTTAATTTTATTTTTTATTATACGCTCGTATTAATGTGAATCGGTCTGAACTGAAAACATAACAATGAGATACATTAATGTATAATACAGACATAACACTATGTTTTCTAAAACGCTTTCACCAGTGTCAAAGTACTCCGTTAAAAAAAAAGGTCCTACCTATCCTACCCAAAAGTTGTTTTATTATAAAGGATGGCCTTTAATAGATTCAAAATGAATGAATAACAAGGAACACGTTCAGAGCAAAAATCGTTTTTAAACTATTTAATACTTTCAAAATTGGATGTGAATTAATTAATAATATTTATAAGAAACTAACATTCTGATTAAATGGATATTACTTGTAAGTTAAAAAAGAAACAATACTGTATGACCTTTGTTCTAAATATACGATACATGCTTAGGACATTTTAATCATGTAAATATGGAACATGACAATATATACAAATATAATAATCATTATTTAAAAAAATTTGGAGTATTTGTTTTCAAGTAGCTATCCCGCCAGCAAAAGTTATATTGTATAACATGTGTACACAGTCTTACATGTACTTATTTTGAGAATCCAATCTCTTTAGACACAATATAAACGGCTTTAACCAGCCAGGCTAAACCCCAGACTGGAGCGTCGAATTAAGAACTTTGCCAACTCATAATTCATTTTACGCATATTCAGTCATGGGTATTTAAGAACTCAGCGGGTCGTTAATAAACCTATACTTTTAATCTGCGCATATACATCAGTATGTGACCTGAACACCTGGATAGAGTTTTGATAAACGTAGTTTTGTGTAATTTTGTAGTTATTTGATGGGTTAATTTCTTTAAGTTAATGAGTAATTTTACTTACATTTGTTAGAAATTGAGAGTACCGGTCTTTGTAATAAAACAGTATTGACTTATTCAAGAGTAAAATACTCAAAAACTTAGCTTAGGCCATCCTTTAAAATCTTGTTTTGCTGTTTCCTGCCTCAGGATTTCATAAATAGATAGGTAGGTACATGTAGTTGGTTTTCTGTTGGAAAGGACAGTCAACACCTTCAGAAATTAAAAATTTAAAGAAAAGTATTTTTAATGAGTAGGAGGGAAACATCATACCAACAATTCTTAGCTCTACTGATCAACGATCAGCAGACCTTATGCCGTGGTGCGGTGTCCGTCCGTCCTTCCGTGCAGTTAAAATGGAGCAGAGGGCCATTTTAGTAGCCTGTCCAGAAGAAAAAGCTCATTTTTTTCCAACAAAGGGCCTACCCCCCCCCCCCCCCCACACCCCCCCCCCCCCCCCCCCACCCACCACCACCTGCCCCTCTTGTTTTTGTGTGCTCAAATGATAACAAAGAGCCAGAAGATCAAATCCAAACATTTTTGAAAAATCGCCGCCACGATAGGTTGTCCAAGTTCTTTGGGCAAACTTTATCCAAATACTTGGACAAATATATGGGGCCTTTTTCTGAAAGAAGGGGCCATTTTCCTTTATATATGGCCCTTTGATTTTAAAGCTTGGCCCTTTATTTATATGAACCTTTGTCAATGGCACTTTGCAAGGTGGCTCCTTGCTCTATTCCGTTTGACCGTCCGTCCGGCTGTCCGTCCGGCTGTCCGTCCGTGAACTTTTTTTGTAGCGACTACTTCTCTGAAACTACTTGATGGATTTTCATGATACTTTACAGAAATGTTACCCATGGTCGCGTTGATTCTAGCATAAATTCACGTTGATGTGAAATCAAAGATGGCCACCAAAGCTATAAATACATTTTTGTAAAACAAGTTTTAGCGACCACTTCTTGAAAACTACAATAAATATTGATATGGTACTTTTTCTAAAATGATCAGAATGACATGATGTTGGTCCTTGTCGAAAATCATTTTGATTTGACGTTAAACATGGCTGCCAGCGGCCATCTTTATTTACATAGCGTTATATAGTAAACACGTGTAGCGACTACTTCTCTGAAGCTACTAGACAGATTTTCATGAAATTACATAAGAAAGTTGCACTAGATGTCTAGTTGATCCTAGCAAAATTTTAGGTCGGCCGGAACTTCAGGATGGACGCCACGGCTGAAAATATATTTTTAAAAAAACAACTTTGTAGCGACTACTAAGTAGTATTGATATGGGATTTTTTCTAAAATGACATGATGTTGGTCCTTGTTGAAAATCATTTTTATTCGACAGTAAACATGACAGCCGGCCGCCATCTTTGTTTACATAGAGTTATATTGTAAATAAAAACTTGTAGCGACTACTCCTCTGAAATAAATTGACGGATTTTCAGGAAACTTCACAGGAATGTTGCACTTGATGTCTAGTTGATTCTAACAAAGTTTTAGGTTTGGCGGAAATTCAAGATATTGATATGGTAGCGACTACTCATCTGAAACTACTTGATGGATTTTCATGATACTTTACAGAAATGTTACCCATGGTCGAGTTGATTCTAGCAAATATTCATGTTGATGTGAAATCCAAGATGGCCACCAAAACTAAAAATACAATTTTAAAAAACAAGTTTGTAGCGACTACTTTTTGAAAACTACAAGTGATATTGAATATGGTACTTTTTCTAAAATGATCAGAATGACATGATGTTGGTCCTTGTCCAAAATTATTTTGATTTGACGTTAAACATGGCTGCCAGCGGCCATCTTTATTTACACGTATTATAACACTAACTGTTTTCCCCATATTCACCAATGTTAAAGTGTCACATATTAATGATTTGCTGCAAATTCAACTCAAGTATGGATAATGCAACAATGTAATGTTCCTATATAAACAAATTTTCCACTTGAAAAATCGCCAGAAAAGGTGGGGTCGCAAGACATTTAAGAAAGTTCTTGTGTGTTTACTAAACAGGTCAGGGTACAGCTGTTTCATTAATTGACTGTTTTCATTGCTCACAAAGTGTAAGCATAGAGTCGAAATTTCGAAAATGTTCAGCAGTGATCCAATAAAACTTATTAATACGCTTCTTATACATACAACCACAAAATCGAATAGCAATGGGCACTTTTCCCTAACTTATAATGCCGTTTTTTATAAAAAAAGGAGGAATTACTTTTATTATATGATCTACATTCGACTACACCTCGGAGGCTTACATGTAATTAGTGGTTGTAAACCTACATAAAGTTATATAGTAAACACGTGTAGCGAATCCTCCACTGAAACTACTGGACAGATTTTCATGGAATGTCACAGGAATGTTGCACTAGATGTCTAGTTGATCCTAGCAAAATTTCAGGTCGGCCGAAAATTCAAGATGGCCGCCACGGCTGAAAACATATTTAAAAAAACAAGTTTATAGCGACTACTTCTTGAAAACTGCAAATAGTATTGATATGGGATTTTTTTCTAAAATGATCAGCGTGGCATGGTACTATTCCTTGTTGAAATTTATTTTGATTCGACATTAAACATTGTTGCCAGCGGTTATCTTTGTTAACATAGAGTTATATATAGAAACTTGTAACGACTACTCTGATAATACTTGACAGAGTTTCATGAAACTTCACAGGAATGCCGATCTAGCTTTCAGAACCTTTAAGTAGAGCTTCAAGGTCATTGACCTCTTGTTTATGGTAGGCCCTATCTGTCTAAAACAGATCACAGTTTGAAAGTACCGAGAATTGATTCGACCTTACATGAGACATCATTTTCCAGAAGTTTAAAGGGACACACACAATCTGAAGTTGTAATCAAACATTAACATCATTGTCTCGATTTATTGATCAAAAATTATGTCATTTGACTTTCACCGGCTTGCATATTATTAAATTAATGTTTGAGTTTTCATTTTCTCTTCGTATACTACCAAAGGTTAACGCATATTATTGGTGCAATACAGTCAAGAGTTAATTACATGCAACATCAATTTGCCTTTTAATGTAATTGTTCTTGTAATTAATAATATTGATTAAACAAATGCATGTTATGCAGAAAAAGATTGCCATGTTTCCCTTTAACATCGAGAAATTCTTCCAACTACGCCAGAATCGAGGTATTCAGTACTGGTTCTACCTAAGAATAAGTTTGTGGTTTGCCTCAAAATAAATTTGAACGTAAAAATAATAGTAGTACATAGCCTAAAATGCGCTGGAAAATGACGCGAAATACCAAACAAACAATTATCTCATTTCGCAACAGTTCTACCATTTAGAATTATTATGTAAACATTTATTTGGTATTCAATATGTTTAAATTTTAAATTAATTCTGGCTAGATTTTGTACACTCGGTTTGTGCTGTTGGGATCATCTCTGTAGTGTAAAGAAGCATGCTTTTCTTTCGAGAATAGAGATCCGGGTTCAAGTCCTGGCAGAGCCCCCTTGCACACTTATTGAGCAGTACTTTTTTTTGAAAACCAGAACTTTAAATAAATAATTTACAAGCATCATAAGATATTTCTAGTATTATTATCGCATATATTAAATAACACATGGTATTAAAGGGAATATAACGACACAGCTTAATAATCTGTATCATTGAGGTTTCTGAAAAACTTAGAATTATCAAAATCGGATGATAAACAAGGAAGATATGATTGTGTTAAGGTTCTGTTGAAACGGATATGGAAGCCGCCATTTTAAGAGCTAATACATCAGAGCTCTAAATGACCATCAATGGAGTATTGATCAATATAAATATTTACTCATGTATAGGGGGAAGAAATGAAGTATTAAGAATATCTATAACTAATGGCAATAATGCTTTATATGACCTGTTAATGATTTTGCATTCATTTACAGTGATTTGCTTTGCTTTAAATGATTTTTATCAATATTCCATAAGATATTTATCAATATTCCATATATGGTCATATGGAACTATGATATCATAGTTTTCAAAATCCCATATCATATTTTAGAACAGCCTTCAAATGGTCATATCATTTTTGTTTATCATCCGATTTTGATAATTCACCTCTTTGCAAGTTTTTCAGAACTCAAAATAAAAGAGCATGTTGACTGTGTCGCTATATTCTCTTTAAATAACATATGGCCGTCAAAACGGACATTAGGTTAAATATGTAACTCTGACGTTAGGAGTATGGGTATCATTAACATCAAAGAGATCAATGAATTTATATTTGAGTTATATTAGTTTGACTTCCATGACGTTACATATAATCATTACATATTCTTAAATATTGTAGTTAGTCGCTGACATTACCTTTTTAACTTGATACAAAAATTAACATTCGAACAATGATAGCGACCAACGAGAGGAAGTGCAGAGTGCAATTACCGTAACTCTGTCTTCATTCAAATTAGAGTTATTGCAATTTGTAATTTAATACTTGTAATTCTGGTCCGTAGTATAAGTCAAAGACTACTAATGGAACTGCATATTGAATACTGCTGGGTGATACAAGACCTTATGATAAGCTGAGGATACATTTCGGGGAGCATCCATGGGTTCTACCGATATTCTTGTTTTTTCACAATTGTAATTCGTTTAATTGAAAATAACACCTGTCTACCGGATGTTAGAGTATGGTAGACAAATGGAAATTTGAAATGCTACTTAACAAATTGTAGCATGCCACTGAAAGTCGTTTTGGTTTAAATCTTTTAATTGAAAATAACACTGTCAGAATAAATGGTGTACTCTAACTATCAGTTATTGGAGGTTAGAGTAGAGTATGGCAGGCAGCTGAAATGGACATGCTACAAAACAAATAGAGTATGGTCTCATCTCGTTGGTTTAAATACATGTATGGGCTATGCACATCTCGATGTTTAAATCAACCAACTCAGTGAGACCATACTATATCTATTGTGTACACATGTGTAAAATAATGTCATAAATGTTTCACCCGAAATATGAATACCAAGCCCAAGAATATCACAAGTTACCCTTTATTTTAGTGAATAACTTGAACGAATATTGTCATATGAAAAACGGAAAATTCCATTTGTGTTTTTTTGATGAAAACAAATATATGTTATTGATATATAAATGCAGAATTAGAAGTGCAATCTGTGTGTAACTTAATATAAGCTATTTAAATGTTAGGTTATTAAGAGCTACCCCAGAGAAAAGGGAATATACATATTAGTCTGGGAACCTGTCCAACTTTTAGTAACATATGGTTCTTGGAAGATCATAGGCTCATATACACACTGTACACCCACACACCATATCTGAAACACTCATACACCACTGTAAATTCCCGCTGATTTCATTATGGCTAAATGCTACACGTTTGGCAATATGTAAGATCAAAATAAATATTTCAATCCTTTACATCAACCATCAGGACCTCATTACGATACTGTGAGTGCCACAGTTTGCCATTACGACACTATACTTGAAGGTTAGAGAGAAGAAGAAACAGTGTTATAGTATATATACATAGTAAATGTTTTTACTGTATATATTTATGCTATAACACTTTATATTGTAACGCTATCTCTTCTTCTCTATATCCTTCTAGACACAGGCATTCATTAGGATATATAGATTAGAAGGATAGAGAGAATAGATAGCGTTATGGTATATATATAGTAAAGGGTTTTACTATATATTTATAACACTATCTCTTCTCCTATCCTTCTAGGCCTATATAATTATACTATAACACTATCTCTTCTTATATCTATCCTTCTAGGCACAGGTCTACATTATTTTTCTCTCTATCCTTCTCGGACTTTACTGTATACTTATACTATGCCACTATCTCTTCTTCTCTCTATCCCTTAGGGATATGATATTGTAATGGCATGCAGGCTGTGCTGCGAGCACCGTAAATCCATATCTCTTTGATCTCGCCGACAAGTGTTTGTGAAATTGTGTCAATGCATCAATAGAGTCATGTAATTATAAGCGTGCATAAAGACATTGCAACGTTAGGATAATAATTAGCAAGGCAATGCGAAATATATCACTGTAACGTTTGCAACGTTAGGAGAGTAAGCAAAGCAATGCGAAAAATGTCAGATGTGTGCGTTATTTTCACATTTTAGGGGTATAAGAATAGAAATAGAACATCGTTTACGGTGAATTATTTTGTAATTTATCAGGGTTTGTCGTTCAATTGTGAACAATTATTTCACTCGTCCTTCGGGCTCGTGAAATGATTGTTTACAATTGAACTCAAAACCGTGATATATTACACGATAATTCACCGTAAATGATGTTGTACTTCTTACGTAATTTATAACCGATGCAAAGGAGAGTACAATAATCTTATCATAACTAAATGTTACTAAATCTCAAAATAATCTTATCTTAATTTCAACTGCATCTTATATATTTCAATATAACATTTAATTATAAATCTGTAATATAACTGGTTCCGCATTTGAACGTTGTTACAGTTGACATCTCCGACTGACTGTACAGCGTTCGGCGCAAGCGTACAGTAACAATCTAGTATTATCGATAGGTTTTCATTTTTATGCGTAATATCTGTAGTAATTTATATGTTCTGTTAACATTATGAACTATATTCACTCAAAAACAGATTTATTAAACATTATATGTGCAAAACGTTGTACGATATACAGTATAAATGTATTAAATTGATAGTTTTGTTTTCATACGTTTACTTTTGTTATCAAATCTCGACATCAATATCACCAATCTCCACGCAGAGTTATCTGCTAACTCCTAAATTACAAGACTTTGGTAAAACCTGTTAAATTGGAATATGTTTGCCTGAAACTTATTTATTTCTTGTGTAAATATAATTTTCAGAATATCTGCAAATTAGATGTTGCAATATTTGAAATAATGCATGAAAACAATTTAGTTTTAATCGGGACTATTTTACTACAACAATAATACGTACTTAGGTCTCCTCAATCGAAACGCATATGTAAACATTTCAAACTGAAGCTCGATAGCAAAACATTACTAAACAAATTAACTCATAGAAATAAAAAAATGAAATTATTTACTATAGGTCTATATTTTATCTTTGCATATCACGCAAAAGGATTTATTATAAACATCGTCATAACTTTTTCTCTTTTTTTTGGTGGGGATAGGGGGTACACAGCCAGATGATATATCAAAATCGTAAAAGGGCTGGTAAGGTCAGAGAATACTCGGATTAGTATAAGAAAGAACTTGTCTCATGAATGAATGATCCCTTTAAAAACATAAAAACTGAGATGGCAAAAATATTGTATTCATACACTCATTACAATATAATCAACAACAAAAAAAACTCACAATTTTAAATGACAATGCTTGAAATACATGTATGCAACAAATAGATCAACAATGTTTTATAAATAAAAACATGGCACTTTAAACCAAAGACGTTGCTACTTAAATTGGAAATGTGTTTATGTTGGAAATTAGTAGATCTATAGATATAATAATGATATTATTATAAAAGGGACAAATGACAAGCTTCCTGTCTGACACATTTTCTTTCTCACATGTAAACAAATAAAATGTGTGTATTCATAAAGATCACATTTTATTATATATTAAGTTACACATGTGAGCCCCATCACTGTTTCCCAATCACTGTTATGTTTCACTGCTGGTACTACCTTTTAAATGTCAAAAACACATTTATTTTTTTTCATTATTTTTTTTAAAATTCAATTGAATATGCATCATAAGATTAATTTAAAATTATTTTACATCGATTGTAACGAAAGCTCTCTCAACTTATTTAAATCACAGGTATTCGGCGCGTAATTTGGTCACCACTATCCCCCACCCCCCTCTACTACACCCCCATCCCCCTCCACCAAAAGAACAACAAAAAAAAAACACCCCAAAAAAATAACATTTTAAAACTTTCCTAAAAAAAATAAATCATATATTATATTGTATACAATAGGATTATTTCTAGAGTAACGTGTTACGGAAGTTTGTATCACCTCCGGTAGGTAAATGCCAGATCAAGGATCGCACGAGAGTCGGAGTGACCAAATTACGCGCCGAATACCTGTGATTTAAATCACTCTAGATGACTTCCTGGGTAGAACCAGTATTAAGCAATGCATATAAAGCGTCTTCCTCAGGAACACAACACAAACATATATAGTCATTACGAGGATCAAATTAACCCACGACTTTTCGATCATGGGTCCAAAGCTCTACCACTATATACCACAGTGCTCCAAATTAAATAAGAAATGAATGGAAAAAGAGTATGAAAGGAGACATTCTGGAAGTTTTGAAAAATCTGTCAATGAATTAAGCTTCTTAAGTATTTCAGGAATTGTGATCATTTTGACATGTTGTTAAAACTCTTCAGGAAGAGCTATGTTCATGAAAACAAAAAGCTCATAAGAGTTTAGATTGATCCCACTTACCAAGGGTATTTAAAAAGAGCTTTGTTGTTACTTTTCAACCGCCATTTATAAAAGCTCACAAAAGGTTATATTGATTCCCACCTAGTGTATAATTATTATCACACTTTAAATTGCAATTCAAAAAGGGATAATTGCTGTAGAAGCCACTGAGATCCCAGTTATATTTTCAGTAGGGCTGCACTACATTTCTGCTGGAATCAGGTTGAATCCCATTGGGAATGAGTGAGATCCCACTGCGACAAACGTGAATACTGCCAAAAAACCCGCTGGGGCAAACTGGCGTCCCACACAAAAATCAAAATGAAACCAAGTGGGAGTCCACTGCAAATCCCACTGGAATATAGTGTTGTTGACATTGCCTAAAACATATTTTTTTCTGCCTGAGTTTCCAGGTTGTGGGTTTATAATAAAAAGAATGTGTTTGTCTTGAAGTGAGAATTTAAAACTTAGTGATGAAATTAAATCCTATGTTCACTACAAACCAACAAATATTCTCCATACGTATCTTTTCATTGTGTGTACGGTATGTGTGTAAAGAACAAAAACATGTTACATTTAAAGATTTAGCTCTGCCAGTAGAGCTTATGGGATGCCGAGTTGTCCGTCGTCCGTCCGTCCGTCGTTAAATTTTGTCTCGTTAAGGCGATAGGGCCTTCATTTTTCATCTGAACTTTACCAAACTTTACCAGATTGTTATTATTAATGAAAGATCGGACAAGTTCGAAAACCAGCCAGATTGAACCTTTAACAGCGGAGTTATGGCCCTTGATTTAGTTTAAAATGCTATATTTTGCCTTAAGACGATAAGTCCTTTACTTTTCATCCGATCTTTACCAATCTTTAACAAATTGTTAGTGTCAATTAAAGCTCGGAAAATTTTGAAAACCAACCAGATCAAAGCAGTAACAGTGGAGTTATGGCCTTGATTTAGTTAAACATGCTATTTAAAATATTAATTAATTGTGTTCTGGACCCCCCCACCCCCACCCCCCCACCCCCTCAAAAAAATGGTCATAAATATGTATATATATCTTATACTGAAAGGTATTGAACTCCAAATATGGTCAAAACCACCAACAGTTCGATACTAATTGTTATTTCTCGGTACCTGCTCATGTCACAAGTAGAATTATACATATAACCAATAAAAAATAAACTGTCATTCAATCTCTCGTACTTTTTTCGTACCAGAGAATCAAATATGCCAACTTGAGCGAATTTGAGTTCAAATATATATAACCATTTTTGGGGGGGTCCAGAACTCAATTAATTAATATTTTAACCACTCAAGTCCATCTTTTACTATCCTAGCTCAGTGCCGGGTGCCTGTGAATTCAAACAGTTGAATGTTGTTTATCGGCTCATCAACACAGTATAGGTTAGAGCCTTCCCAGAGAGAGGGGAAAGATACATAGGAATACGGGAACTGTGTCCTACTCTTATTATCAAATAGATTCCTATGGTTGTTTAATTCAAACAGTAGTTTTTTCAAAGTGAATAATTATAGCAAAACTGTGTGAGCAAAGTATAAAGTTTAAAACCGTTAGGTTTACTTATCTTCTGATTTGCTTTAATGGTATGAAAATGTACGGGTAACAAACTTCCCTGACCAAATGTTTCACTATAATTACACTCGAAGTCGTACTGGCAATAAAAATAAAATCGGGATTTTGTAAATTTTGTTTTGATTTTAATTTGAGCAAAAATAGGACAGGCTCTCCCGTAAACCAACAAAAAAAAAGGTCTGGCCTAACCCGCCAAATAATGACAATATTACATTACAAAACCGTTTATCGAAACTCGATCTATTCAGGTGTTCGGTCATATAATAATGCCAATTAAAAGTATAGGTGCATTCACAGTAGGTCTGACATTGATGGAAACAATATCGATGAATCATCGATTCTTTTCAGATGATCGATATATGAATACAATTTCTCAGGAATTGATTCAAACAGAAAAAAGTACAACAAAAATAAACACAGTTTTATTATGGGGTTTTCTCACCATGCTCATGAAAACTAGTTAAACCGGAAATAGATCAAAGTGTTTTTCTCTAAACATGTCCGACAGGCGTGTAGGCACGGATGGTGTCCGTTGTCTTGTAAGTTTCTTTTCTGTTTTTTAATGAACTTATCTCGAAACGATTTTTAATAAAAATAAAACGTTTAACCTGAATTAAAACAGCGATTGCTTTGCTGACACAAGCAACTAAATTTATATAAACAAAGGTAATTTATTTTATTTTGACCAATTAATAATTATAAATGCCTAGTGTTGGGTAAAAAAGATCAAGCAGACTACCATACACTGAACGACTTTAAAAACGCAACAGGGAAATAAACTAAGATAACACATATATTTCAATAGAAATTAAATTTTAATTTCATCTATTCTATTTAACCATATATCTACAGTTGAATTGCTGAACATTTCATTCAAATAGATCAGTTTATTGTTGATCAGTTTATATCCCCGTTGCGTTTTTAAAGTCGTTCAGTGTATATAGTATATCACGTGACCTTTACTATAGGTGCACTGTGTGGGACTTATTTGTATGTCCCATACAATGTAGCTTACGATAACAAATAATCTCATTTTGCGCAGTAAATTTTGAAAAACAGGTGTTAAGAATATCACATCTAACGCGCACAGTAGACGCCGATATATATCACTGAATACTCGCGGTAAATGTATTCGTGTTAACTGGTATATGTATCACAAAAACACGTGCCACTTCGCAACACACAATGGATTAACGAGACCACGTCCAATTACTGCACGAAATTGTAATACAAAATTAGCTTTTCACTTTCACTTACCATATCTCCCATACAGGTGCAACACATTGTATTAGTTTAAACTCCGGATTGCTAGTCTCTGCGTGATAAAAAAATAATTGAAAAATGCATATAAATTAATATACATCTCATAAAAGATATAAAGCATGCATACCTGTGTAAATTAGTAAAGATTACAATACTTATTGAATGTGCTAATGCAAACGTTAAGTAGTAATACATAATCAACACTATGCTGTATATAGTGTAAGCCATGATGACAATTTGTTAAATTTGAAAAGTATATCGTTTATATATAAACGTTGATATTTAGTCCACAGTTGCAAATATTCCAAGTGCGTTTAATCCATTAAAACTGTTATTTCGTCATCTCTGTCTGTCTGTATGTCTGTCTGTCTCTCTCTATTTCTCTCTTTCCCTTTCTCTCTCTCTCTCTCTCCCTCTCTTTAAAGTCATAGATATTGTTGTAGTTATTGGGTATTGATTGCATAGATGAAAGGTGTAAGTGTGTAGTATACTGATAAACAATAAGTTTAGCAAGTAAACTGCATGGTAAATGCATGTGTGCATGTGCTATGATATGCGTGGGAGAGGTCATTACTTTGCAGAAGATTCCCTCTATTATGTCAAGCAAATGTTTTATAATATTTCACATTATAAAATAGCATCCAATTTATTTAAGCAAAATGTACATAAAATTGGGAATTGGTTTCCTTATAGTATGTTGTAAAGGGTTGGGTAAGTAATTTTGTCTCCCAAGGGCTTCCATCAAAATGATATATAGGGTCCTATAGAAACCACAGCGTCCGAACCCAAATTATGATAGCCAATAAAACGTGTTCCATTTCACATCAAATTTTGCGTGTAAGCTGTGTTTACAAAAAGAAATATAAAAAGATCGGACAGGGAAAGTAGCATTCAAGGAGGACAGTAAACCACAAAACACAGAAACAAACACGCAAACAGACAAACAAGAAGGCAAAAGCAATAATAAATGCAACCGACATCACAAACACAAAAAGGGTTGACAATAGGGCTACCGCCTTGGAACGGTCAGTCGCAAAGTAGGCCACTAGGGGTTTAAACCGGTTCTAGGGTGCACCAAACCTCACACTTACCCTACCGTCATCCCATTAAAACAGGACAGTGTAAATAAAGAAATCCCCGCCATGATCTAATCTCTAACCAACAAGGCAGCATCAATAGGCAATATACCTTACGAATATTACGAATATTAAAATCCTCAACTCGAGTACAAGCTCTAGAAAAACGAATAAGTTGAGACACATATACCCCATAAGAAGTTGCTCGGGGAACATCCCCATCCAAGTGGGGATAATTAACAATGTCAAAATTAAAATCATCTCTCTTGTCATAGATTTTGCTAATTATTTTACCATTTTCAATCGAGAGATCTAAATCAAGAAAAGAAGCATTATTATCAGATATATTAGCTTTGTTAAGCTGAAGTCTATATCTCTTACATTTCTTACCCTAGCACAACCAGATTTGGCCATTAGCTTCCTTATAGCATTAATTTAAGGGCTGCTTAAGTAATTTTGGTTCCTGTAACCTCTGGGCTCCAATGGAACCCAATTTGTGATGGCCCATAAAATGTGCAATAAAGGCAGATCTAGGTTTGCATGTAAGCATGAATATATCTATAATTTTGGTTTGGGATTTCTATAATTTTGGTTCGGGATTTCTTTTTGCATTATGCATCTTATTCATACTTCACCAATATTGGGGCATGGGCTCCCTCATCCGCCCCAACTGCCTTCATCCACTTTTTTATTTATTTTTACATATTTCTGTGTGGTTTTAGTCATTTCGTACATATATATGTTACATACATAATAAGGTCTACGATAATAGAAATGCCTTTAACGCTGACATAGTTAACGAGCGTAGCGAGGTTAAGGGATTATATGATCGAAATTACTACAAGTAAACGACTTCAGCAATGTTTTCGTTATCACAAACTACATACGTAAAATCTTCTCATGGTTCTATCGCCACAATGATAATCATGCGAGGAATAATAACATCAACATATTGAGATCCGAAAGTGGTCTGACAGTTTGTATAATCACTTTACAACATTAAGAAGGAAATTCTTCCGACCTTTTTAGTATTACTGTTTGTATAATTAATGCATAATCATGTATGTATGTATGTTATACTAATTTAAACTGAGTATATTGATACATCTTTTCATGTTGTGTTTCGTGTCGGTAAGTCATACATATGGTAATACATGTCAATATATATCTATATCAATATATGTGGAGAAAAGTTTGTACAAACCACTTACCAGCGGATTCAAACCCGCACCTAGGTCACCAACTTAAACAAAGCGCCTCGCACAATAGCCGGCGCCTTAGACCACTCGACCACCTAGCCAACCTAAAAAGATTTGTTTCGATGGACGGGTCATACTAAGGTCGTACTACTGAACGTGACGGATATCTTCGTGCCTTTCCGTCAAATAACGACATCCGTAGAGTATAATTTATACGATAGAGGATTCACTTTACATGATTATAACCTATATATATATATATATAATATATAATATATGTGTGTATATAATTTATATAAACATAAATGTATGTAAAATGTTATTTTTTTTCTCAGTGTACCTTGGAGAAAATAAATAGCTGTCTGTCTGTCTGTATGTCTGCCTGCCTGCCTGCCTGTCTGCCTGCCTGTCTGTCTGTCTGTCTGTCTGTCTAAATATGTACCCTGTAATATTTGGAATGAACGATATAACAACAAATTCCGCCGATAATTGTACAGACAGTTATTTTCATAAACAATAATTAAACTAAAGTTTAAATGCGGCTTAATGTAATGCTTGAACACATTTAATATGCAGCTAACCACTTTATGATTGATTTACTTTTGTATTTGTATTGACACGCATCACTCTTCCAGATCGCATCTAGTCGCATTAACATTCCACCAAAATATTCCAAATAATTCAATGCAAGTGTCTTATTTTCAAGCTAAGTCCAATGTGCTAAAAGTTAAAATGTAGCATGTTTCTACAGAACTTGCCATGGGGGCCGCCATATTTGTTTACAATAAATATTTACCTGTTTATGAGTGGGGATTAATTCCAGAATTTTTTAAAAATAAATGCTCTCATTTTATTTAATATTGTCTATTAATTAATTAACAACTCTGAAAATGAAATGCATTTATCTGGCATGTTTTAATTTGGGTGACCTTTCATTTCTGGCTCTTATAACTGTCATAAATATGTCCGCGAATTTCGTTGGTTACTATAAATACTTTCAAGAAATGTATATTATTTAACAAATAATGTATGGTGCTGAGGTCCATATGAAGTTTATGGACTGGACAGTCAGACCTAGAACGTAAAATGGACTTCGCTTCGGTCCATATAACGTTCTATGTCTGACTGCCCAGTCCATAAACTTCATATGGACCGAATCACCATACATTATTTGTTATAATATACCGAATCTGACCAACAAATTAAATCAAGACGTTTTATAATTTAATTTGACGCCTTTTTTTCACACGTCCATTAATATAGCTTTCGGACCGGGAGCCCGGCCAATATGCAACTTTATGGACCGGATGACGTGACATTAAACAAAGAGTGGAATATGCAAATGAGTTATAATGCATGTAAATAGTTATCGTTCATGCCTTCCTCAACACTACGTCACGTTCCAGCCCATAAGAAAAAGCCGGAATTGTAAAGTGCCTTTAAGTTATCGTTAACAACTGACCAAAATACCAGGAGATCCCACTGTAACAATTATTTGACTTCAAAAACATGTGCTGTTTGACGCTGTGAAAGGATGTTTTAGTGCATAAAAGTGCTGTCTACTGAGGTATGTATATATATTTTTTAATAATGAATGTTTTCTGTCAATGAAACTTCGCGTGATTTTGCGAGATATTAAAAATATCTAAACGGTGTTGCAGTAAATGTACTACCCTCTAATAACGGACATATTTGAACTTTTATTGTCATTTATCATCACATTGACAAGAAATCGCGCCAACATTGTGGATTTATTTGATGCGATTAAGAATATCTGGATGTTGTGTGGAGGGAAATGATTCTGAGTTGCCGACGGGATTCGGAAAGCGAATGTTTTGTTTTAGTTTTAACGTCAATTTTCCACGAAGAGAAACTTCAACAAGCGGTATTTGTCATTTCTGAAATGTGAAAACAACATGTCTGACACTCCAGTTAATATTTTTACTTTGAACTGCATTTAATATTTTATATATAATTTAATTTGTCCAACTGTCCTTTGGCGATTGTATCCGTACCCATCCCCAACCCCCAGGATTTTTTTCTCTTCAAAATACACCCCCAGGAAAACCGTTTCTTTCAAGTTCAGCCCCTCCCAACCCCACCAGTAACTCCCCCGCCGAAAGCATAGTAAGTTTTTCTTCTCAAATCCAGCCCCACACCCTGCAAATCCCTTCCTTACCCCCACTACTAGAAAAATCTAAAAAACCTTCATTACTCACAAGGGAATGTCTATCGACACGACCGTCGTGCATATTATTTTCCTTATCGGCACGACGGTCGTGCGTATAACATGCTTTATCCGCACGACCGTCGTGCCTATTAGTTTCCTTATCGGCACGACGGTCGTGCGTTTAATATTCCTTATCCGCACGACCGTCGCGCCGGTGTATCGATATCTGTTGATTTTCATGTAATATTATGTTTACATGGAATTAAACCCATCTCGGCGTTTAAATAAGTCAACTCGCTGAGATAAGATTCTATCTATAACTTGTAGTACTTGATTTAATGCTTTGCATTCATAAAAGGATATATCACCGACCTTGCTAAAAATGAGTGTTAAGTCCCCCGAACGGAGGTGTACAATCTCTACACGGAGTTGTCGTTCCGTGCATACACATACATCTCTGTCAACGTCTCATCAAAAACCAAGAATCTTGGCAGACGATGAAAAACGATGTAAATGCAAAATTGCTTGATGGCACTAATATTTTTCTGAATTAACTTTATACGAAGTGATTAAATTACAAAAGAAAACATTTTTTCGGCTTGAATGTTTTAAATATACAGTAAATTATGCTCAGATTTATATTGCGGTAGAATCCGTTAAAACATTCAAAATAGACACCACCAAATCGTTCCCATAGGGTTACAGTACAGCGGTTTGCTTAGCAGCACTTTCCCATATCACATAGCTCTTAACAACCTACCTTAAGTTAAATTACTATCCTAAAATATCTATCTAAATGTAGAAAATAAGTCTTTCTTTCGATCGTTTACATGCCAATCAGTAGCCGATAGATGGCGGTGTCACGGTTTTGAAGTTCTGTTCGCCATTGTGATATTTTAACTACGGTCTTGTGACAAATTATCATGTGATTGCAGGCCACTTTCTTAGAATGAACTCTGTGTAGAGATTGGGAGGTGTATAATAATCGCACTTGCCGTTTCTCCGTGTGTCCGTCCGTACGTCTTTCCGACCGAAACACTTGAAACACAGATGGACCGGTGCATTAAACAATCCAAAGAACAATACATCAACATCACACAAATGTCACATGAGGTCAAAGTTCAAATGAGACGAATTCATTTTTCAGCCATAACTGTTAAAGTACTGAAGGGATTTTCATGACATTTCGCACAGTGAGAAAATGTGTTCTGTGCTACAAAAGGATATGTACTTCAAAGATCAAGATCACACTCGGAGGTCAAAGTTAAATGAGCATCATATCGCAGCCATAACATTGAAAGTTTGAGGGATTTCAAGGAATGTTCACATAAATCTTAAACCACAATCAGAATGTGAGTCGTGTGCAAGAATAGTTTGTGTACCCCAAAGGTCAAGGTAAAACTTAAACATAATGTAAAATTAAAACTTAACTTTCAAATTACTGAAGGGATTTCCATGAAACGTCCCACAAATGTTAACCACAATGAAAATTGGGTCGTGTGCACAAATCGGGCGCGTCAATGTCACACTTGGCCGTCAAAGGTCAAATGTGTTGAGTTTTGTTTTCCTCCATTTTCCAGTAATCCATTAATTAAAGGGACACAAGGCAATCTTGGAGTATTTGAAATGGGCGTATCGATTTATATATCCAGTATCATTTTTACTTTTAACCTGGGTACATTTAAATAAATCAAAGTTTAAGTATTTACTATTTCGTCTTATTATACTACAAGTTTTAATATATTATTGGTGCAATAATATCATAAAATAATAATATGCAAAATAAAATGGCTTAATACAATTATTATAATTAACATTAATGAACAAATGCAATTTATGTAGAAAAACTAACGGGACGCCGCTAGTTTTTAAAAAATCAAGATTGCCATGTGTCCCTTTATGAGTTTTCAACTCTAATTTCAGTTTACGCATACTCAGTTACAGGTATTTAAGCATCAATGAACATATTTTGACTTCTTCTCGAACATATGCAATATTTTATAACAATAGAGTTTGGTAGAATGGTAATTGCCT